>CM028367.1:43933036-44060536 GCA_016624345.1 Platycodon grandiflorus | reverse complement strand
TAAGAGTTTATTTGTAATTGATGAATGTAATAAACTTTCGCTGATCAAAAAAGAAAGTTATTACATATCAGATGATTGGCTGTGAGAATGGGCCCTCAATGCCACATCGGCATTCTATTAGTCAGAATAGACGGGGTAAATTTCTTAAGGGGAATAGGAAACTTACATGAATTAGGCATGCGTTAAAATAATGGACGTTAGGTTAGTAAAAAACTGAAAAGTACACTGGTCAGTTTGGTCATTTATCCCTGTTTAGCTCCAAATTTTAGTAAAACATCAATTTAGTAAAGGTTCAGCAAGTTGATTACGTCATCAGAAGGCAGCACCTCTAATATTGCGAAAAGAAAGCCGAGAATATTATTGCTGTCCAACCATGCTGGATAATGATGAGACCAGCACTTTTTTGCTAATAAGAAAATCTTAAGGAATAACTTTACATAGGCGCTAAATGACGCACCCAATTGTGCTAAACAACGCATCTTTTTAATGAATTTTTTAAAAATATGACGAAAGTGCCCTTGATTAGTATTAGATATAATTAAGATTAGAGTTCATATTAATGGTAATGACAAATAAATATATTGGTACAGTTCGGATAAATTTAACGGAGGATGTACTGTTTAATGTACTGTTTACTTACACAAACAAGCACTTATTATTAATTATAATTAAGATTAGAGTTCATATTAATGTTAATGACTATTTTACGGTACGTTTTTTTATTTATTTCATTTAATTAAGAGTTTTTTTACTGAAAAATAGAGTCGGCCCGACCCTATAGGATATAGCCGGCCTGGATATATAACAAAATGTCGGTCCGGCCAATTGTTATATAGCCAGCCCGGCTATCTCCCAAATGTCAATTTTGTTTTTTTTTTAAATAAAATTGTCTTGGCCCTATTTCTTTTTTTTTTTTGCTAAATTTTTTATGTTATATTATTTGTATTTAAAATACAAATGATACTACACACTTTGATTCAATACGTATTTTTTTTATGTTACATTATTGTTTACAAGATGTTAACATTGTTTATGATGACACGGAACAGTTTCTGATGTGTCATATTTTTGACTGATTAGGTGTTCTAAATGACAATAACAATTACAAATTAACAATGTTTAAAAAAAAATACAAGTCCGGTCCAGCATTATAAAAAAGAGCCGCCGGCACGGTTTGATGTGTCTCATATTTTTGATTACGTATTCTAAATGACAATAACAATTATAAATTAACAATGTTTAAAAAAAAAATAACAAAAACCAAGGCCGGTCTTGCATTTTAAAAAAGAGCCGCCGGCACGGCTATAGAGGGAGGGAGAGATAAGTGTAGGTCTTGTTTTTAGTAAATGTGGCATAAGTGGGTGCAACACTTAGCATAAATGGGTGCGATGTTTAGCATCCACCTAACTTTATCAATTTTTGAGTGTTTCCTTTTCTTTTTTCATTCAAATGTGGTATAGATGTTCATTTTGTTTTTACTGTGGTAGTTCTTGGTTTTGCATCAATTTCCTGCCTAGTTTGATGAGTCCTATCTGATAAAACTGCGAATCTTATGGAAATTTATTGATTGCTTACAGAGCATACCAGAGATTGCTCTAATATTATGATGGCTTCAAGCATTTGTGCGCTGATATTAGATTCAACATCCGAGGCTACTCTTCTGCGTCATCCCCATTTTAACACAGACACTCTAACGAATCTCTGCCAACTCATTAGCAGAAGCTTGGCTATAGGTGGCCAGGTAAATTGCACAATGATTCTGTGTTTTAATTCTAAAATGAAGGAGCCAACAGTTGGCGAATAATTTAATGGTGCTTTACCTTAAGGAGAAGGAATACAAAAAATTTAGAGGATGGAAATGAGCACAACTTAGCGTGCTCCATAGGGTTGAAGGCCAATATAACTTCAGTGCTAAGTTCCCCCGTTGGACATGAATTATGCTGGTTTAGTAAAACAATATTGCATGCCTAAAACAATTTTATCCCATGACTTAATTTAACAGATCGAATGTTTGCATTATATTTCACAAAGTGAAATTTTTAAGAGGACTAAAAGAATGTTTAGTTATGGTTCTTCCATATGATTGTAGGGATTTAAGTTAATAGTAATTACTTGTTCTCAGACTAGCGGAGTTTAAGCCGTAAAACTCTTTAATAATTGCCATATGTTTTCATTTAGGATACGATATCTGATGAGGCCAAAGAGGTAGCAGATCTTCATGAAATAAGTATCTCAGGTATGTTAACAGATTTGTATTTGCAAAGGATGTTTTTAGCTTCTATGTTACATTCTTACCGAGAAGGTCAGCAAAATATACTTATAAATTCTTATATGGTGTAGGATATTTCCGTTGGGCCAATCGGTTTCCTCATATCAAAGAGGCTGTTGAAAGACAAATGGGTTTTCAGTTGCGACCTTGATCTATATTTTTCATTTTTAGGTAATCTTGTCTTGGAAGAACTGGTTGGTTTTACATAGTTTTCTCTTTAGAGATATGCAGAAGTTAATAGATATTCAACTTAAAATTTTGATTGCTGACAATGCTTTGATCCTTCAAGCACATGGGTAGTAATGAAGTTATTCGACATTTTTTTAATCCTTTATGATTGATTCGTGTGCAGGAGATAGCAGATAGTATTCAAACTCGAAACAAAGGGATTAAACTCAACAGAATAATCTGAGGTTTATTGTACTGTTCATGATTGGACCTTGGAATCAAGACGACATACCTTTCAAATCTTTGCTTTGCTTTCTTTCTTTCTTTCTTTTTTCTTTCATTGTCAAATTTGCCAAGGAGGGAGAAAGAATTCCGGTACGAAAAGATAAAGATTTCAGTTCAATTCGAATACGTCGAGAGCCAGAAGAAGAAAGAAAAACCTATTTGGTGAGCTGTTTTATTTTATTGTACTAGTAGCTACTTAACGTCTTGGGGGAATTGTAGTACTATGTGTCCAGTTTCAAGTATTTTTGTGTGTTTTTGTTACGGTGTTTGGAGACTTTATTATCATAATAATTGGTGGCTTGTGCAGGTTCTGGATCCCTCCCCACATCGCATGGGGACCTATGCGGACATGGCGTTCCATGGAAAAGCTCCGTAGTCAAGATGTGGTAATGTGGACATATGGGTGTGATCAGATAGATGATGCTACTCCCTCTCGGACATCTACGAGGACAAAGAGAGATGGTGGGATGATCGTCAAGTCTTGATACAAGTTTGAGAGATTAGTAGAAAATGTCCTGTTAGAGTCACTAATATAGATTTTCCTAAGGATGAATTTTCAAGACCCTTTTCTTCGTAACTTTATATTCAAAAGTTGACCAACGGTGAAAAACGTAAAAGGAACCAAGATTTTGTTAAAGTATATTGTTTTTGTTGCAAATTGTTTAAAGCTCTTCCTACCTAGTGCAAGTAATTTGGCTGATGAAGGTAGTAGGGATTGGAGAAATATTAGTAAAAAAGTTGAAGAGTCATGAGAAGTAATGAGTACATTGTTAATATGATTTCATGGATTGATTTAGAAATGAGATTGTTAAAAATAAAACAATTGACAAACATGTTCAAGAAAAGATAAATAGAGATCAAGAGCATTGGTGAAATGTGTTATTTAGAATTATTGTAGTTGTTAAAACTTTTGAAAAAAATAACTTAGCCTTTCGTGGAACTAACGAAAAGATTTACCAAGAAAATAATGGAAACTTTTTAAATCTAAGTAATATGATTGCAGAATTTGATCCTATAATGCAAGAACACAAGAATACATTGTCGAATTAAAGGTAATGAAATTTATAATCATCACCATTACCTTAGACATAGAATACAAAATGAATTGATACCTTTGCTAACACATGACATTAAAACAAAAAATTTAAAATTATCAACGCAAATTATTTTTCAATCATACTTGATTGTACTTATGATGTAAGTCATCAAGAGCAACTGTCTTTTGTATTACAATGTGTGGATATTTCTTCAACCTCAATTCAAATCTTTGAATATTTTATAGAATTTTTAAAAGAAGATGATACAACCGAAAAAAGGTCATTTTGAAATATTTATTATTGGACTTGATATTAGTAATCTAAGAGGACAAGATTATGATAATGAGTCTAATATGAAAGGAAAACACCAAGATGTGTAGAAAAGGTTTTTCGATATTAATTCTAGATTATTTTATACTCCATGTGGTGGTCATAGTCTAAATTTGGTAATTTGTGATATGGCTAATTGTTGTCCTAAAGCTACATCTTTTTTTGGAGTGCTACAACGTATATATACCATATTTTCTTCATCTACTAAAAGTTGAAAAATTCTACAAGATCATATCCCTAGCCTAACTCTTAAATCATTGTCACAAACACGTTGAGAAAGTTGTATTGAAAGTGTAAGAGCTTTAAGATTTCAAACTTCACAAATAAGAGATGTGTTAGAACTTTTGTTAAGATTAATATTTTGATGATGCTAATTAGGCTAGATTAAACCCCATCAAAAGCTAGATTTATCATAAAAAGAGTTTTTGTCAACTATAGATATTCATAGCAGCTTAGTTGTTCATATCATGAAACAAACATAACTCAGACAGTAATATCTTGAAATAGCTAAAAGACTATCTCTAAAGAACAATTATAATTCAAAGCGCAATTAAGGTTTTATATTGACAGGTGACTATATCTTTTGAAGACAAATCATTGCACCGCAAGTTGCAAGAGACAAAGAGAATAAAGAATATTCCTAAGGGTTGAAAATGCAAGTGGACTGACATTCAGTGAATAAATCAGACAAGTTGCAAAAAATACCGTTATACAACAGCTAGTACAAAGCTTACAAAGTGCCTATATATAGATAGAAGAAACTCTCCTACAATGGTTGAGAAAGCTAAACATATATTAAAAAGAGAAAAAGAGAGATTATCAACATGACTAATTATATTGAAGAATCAAGCACTTAAGGCTCAACTATACACAAGTCTACAAGAGAAATCAAGCCAACTGAAGAAACATCAAAAAGTTCTTCAACAGAGATTTCATTTGATAGTCATTCTAAGAAAGCACAACCTTTTTGTGTAAACTGTGTAAATTATGTATCTAGTTGGAGTGTCAACTAGAAAAAGGAAAATAGTGTTTTTGCTTTTGCAATAAACTGTATATTAGTGAATATAGTGAATTATTGATCTCATTGAGCCAGAGGACTGTGAGGAAAGCAAATGTAGGAGATCCGAACCACTATAAATCCTGTGTCATTCTCTATCTTTAACTTTTGCATTATAGATGAATTATATTTTAATTGTTTAACTCCACGATACCTAACAAAATGATATTTCTCTCACAAAGTAGTTTCCAACTAAGTCATATGTAAAACAAGATACACTCTCCGTCCCAAATAAATGTTATAAGAATTAAAAAATATAATTAATGATGTGCTGTAAAATGTGTTCCGACGATAATATTCATGAACATTAATTGAGTTCAACTATTCTAAATAATTGGGTTTTATTGGGATGTGTTATATTAAATGACTTTAAGGGTATATTAGGAAGAATAATAAAAAATAGGTAGATCAAAAGTCTTTAGGAACATTAGTTGGGACATTACAAAATAAAAAGTAAGAACATTTATCTGAGACGGAGGGAGTAATAACTTGTTTTATAACACTTTTACTCTTTACAAAACTACATATTCCACCGTGCAAATATCGATATCAAACTAAACTGTTTAACTATTTGTTTAAACATTTAAATCTCCTTTCAAACAAAGTGTTTAAGTGTTACATAAGCAACTTATGAGCTTGAAAACTTTGAGTTTTTATTAGGCATGACTACTTTGTATGAGATATTGTTTGCGATAAACTCAGTTAGTAAAAATATGCAATCAAAGAATATGTGTATCGACGATGTTGCTATACAACAATTCAAATGTCTTATTTCATTTTTTGAAAGTATAGGAAAGCTAGATTTGAAAATGTTATAATTTCTGCCAAAGAAATTGCTTTAGAAATGAATACAAAACCTAAGTTTCGTGAAAAATGTACTATTTATAGAAAGAAACAATTTGATGCAATTAGTTACAATGAAGTTGTAAAATCTCTTGAAGAATCATTTAAAGTTGACTCGTACATAATAGATAAATCAATCACTTCATTTTAAAGTAGATTTGAACAATTTAAAATGTATCAAAATATTTTTGGTTTTTTATTTAACATTTAGAAATTAAGGTCATTGGATAATAACAATTTAAAAGGAAATTGTCTTAACTTTGAATGTTCATTAAAACGTAATGATAACTCTGATATTGATGAATTATATTTATTTACAGAACTAAATATTTTAAGAGAAATTATAGAAATGAAAAATGATACACCAAGTTATTATTATTATTATTTTAAAGGTTGGAGGGGACATAAACTTCACCCCAACCCTTATTATCATTATTTAATGCCTTGAAAGACTACAATTAAGACTATATGATGCCTTCTTCGCTGAGAGTAGTGATGTACCAGGGTGTTTCTGGTGTAGGGCTTGAACACTCAACCTCTCCGTTAAGAGAAATGATCAGTACTAAATGAGCCTTTAATGAGGCTTGAACAACAATGGTGCCTCTACGTGAGGTTTGAACACCCGACCTTTTTAAGTATCAGGGTGTCATTGTTGGAAACATTATAAATAGTGAAAGAAATTGTGCATCTTGGTTTGCAAATTTCTTAGTGGATCGTTTGTCGAATGACAAATATAATTGTGGAAATGTGTTTTACTCCGTGAGAACATCGAAATCATATATTTATTTGTCCAAAATGATGTTTGGATGATTGAAATATTAAGGCCTAAAGTAGGTGGGTTGAAGTTGGACTATATGATGCCTTTAAGGGTTTTGTATGTATACGTCACTACTCTCAATTAAGACTATATGATGCCTTCTCCACTGAAACTATATGATGCCTTCTCCGCTGAGAGTAGTGACGTACATATAGAGAACTAAAGAAGTATGCTTAATTGTTTGTCCCACCACTCACTAAAACCATAGTTAAAACACTCTTATAAAGAGGTTAGTTAATTGTTTCTCCACTTTCCTTCTCTCTCACACCTATACACATACAAATCCCTTAAATATTCATGTCCTTTGAAGAAGCCTTGAAGGAACAAAAACACTTGGTGATGATGCCGAATTTTGCAACGTGGTCCTGATGGGAATTTGCTCCGGTGAAATGACTTGTAGCTAGTCTGAAAATAAGAACAAAGGTTACTGCGCAGGGAATCCCTGCAAAGCTCCTCCGGTGTGAGAATTAGCAATGTATATCTGAGAAAGAATAAAGCTAACTCAAGGAGCAAAAAGAGTATAGTTGCGCGTACCTTGTACTGTGCCTGATAGTATTATTTATAAGAGAGTAGAGTTGCCCTAGATAATTTTGGGCTAAGACTGATATGATTAAATCCTGCAGTTTACGGGTAAAAGTAGTGTATCCATTCTAAACTTATCGGTAGATCGGAGATAGTTCCGTGGTATGTTAGGAAATAGTTCCGTAGTGTACTAGGAAAATAATTCTGTAATGTGCTCAAAGATAATTTAGAAATAGTTCCGTGTAATACATGAAGTGTACTGACCTCGCCCGATAAGCAGCCCGACACAAAGCAACCCACCCAGGCAGCTCGCCCATGAGCAGCTCGGCATTGTAACATTTAATTGGTGTATTATTTGTCATTTTTATCCTCGGTATAATTTTTGGGTAGTTCAGTAGCCTCCTACTCTTTGTCGTGTGAGCGTGCTCGGACCAAAGAGTATACTTTTGACTTTTTGTTAAACCCCAAACTTAATTCATCATGGCCCCCCTTTAACTTTTGCAAAACAGCTCGGCATTAATTCTCTGAAGGACGACATCAACTCAAGAAGCAGCTCGGCCTTTAATTTTGAAGCAGCAGCTCGGCATTTTAATTTCTCACGTAGCAGCTCGGCATTTAAATCCTAACAAAGCAGCTCGGCCTTTGATGTAAGTAACGACTCGGCACTAATTTTTGTGAAGCAGCTCGGCAGTTCGTCATTAATTCTTACTAAGCAGCTCGGCCGTTGGCACTACAATATACTCGGCATTATAAGAAATTTTTTGGGAATCACCAAGGAAAATGATAGGACTAGACACTACCAAACTTATTACACTGAATTCACCCACTACCAACTTTTTCACCTTTTGATTTCAATGTGATTTATACATCCGAGGTATTTTTTTCTTAGGCGGGCCATCCCTATTTGAATAGGGTCAAAAGATATGAGATTAATTGACAATGCTTTCCCATGCAACTTTAATGTTGACCTCCACTTTGAATTTGTTTTGTTTTGAGTTGACCGTTTAAGTTGATGTCGCTTCATTTTTAGCATAACGGGTCAGCTTCATTTTTAGCTTAATGCACCGCTTCATTTTTAGCGTAAAAGATAGCTTCAATTTTAGCGTGATCGTATATCGCTTCACTTTTAGCGTAATGGTACATCGCTTATTTTTAGCTTATATCGCTTCATCTTTAGCATAATGGTACATCGCTTATTTTTAGCGTATATCGCTTCATCTTTAGCGTAATGATACATCGCTTATTTTTAGCGTATATTGCTTCATCTTTAGCATAAATACATACGGAATAAAATTCCATAATACGACAATAATTATTGAGCTTCAATACCTACTAAATGTCAAATTGTAGAATTATAGACTCAAAGATTGAAGATATCTGACTGCATCTAATGATAATATCTTTTTAAATGGTCTGCGTGCCATGGATTTTTCAGATCTTTCCCGTCTTGTGTTCAAAGTCGATAAGTGCCTTCTCAGATAATCTTTGTAACTTGAAAAAGTTCTTCCCAATTAGGAGATAGTTTCCCTTGGCCGGTCTGTCTTTCGGTCGCTTCTATCTTCCTCATCACCCAATCTCCTACCGAAAAACTGTGGGGGTTCACTCTACTGTCATGGTGAGCCTTAGCTTTTTTCTTGTAGTTTACCATTCTAAGCCTGACATTCAACCTCCTTTCTTCAAACAGGTCCAACTCTGCCCGGCGGGTGTCTTCATTTAGTTGTTCATCGAAATAACTCACTCTAGGGGACAGCAATCCCACTTCAACAAGTGCCATAGCTTCTGATCCGTATGCCAGGCAAAACAGAGTTTCTCCAGTTGGACCTTTAATGGTAGTACGAACACATCAAAGGGCAATGTGAAGTTCATTTACCCATCTACCATGTCTTCCTTCTAGGTTTTTCTTGAGGGCGGTCAATATTTGCTTATTGCCCGCCTTTGCCTGGTCGTTTCCTTGGGGATGGGAAACAGAGGATCTTACATGTTTTATCCTCGTAGCCTCGCACACCTCTGTAAATTTATCAAAAAATTGTGTTCCTCTATCCGACACTATCACATTTGGCACCCAAATCTGCACCATAAGTGGTCATGTACGAATTTGATCTCGTTTTCCTCTGTAATACTTGTTAGTTCCTTGACCTCAGCCCACTTGGTAAAGTAGTCTACCGCAACAATAGCATACTGACATACTCCTTTTGCCCTTGGGAATGGTCCGATAAGATCTATCCCCCACTTATCGAATGGCGATGCAGCTACCACTGCGTTAGCACAACTGCAAGGAGCCTTAGGATGTTAGCAAACTATTGACATTTCTGGCATTTTTTGACGTATTCTTTGGTGTCTTTTCTCAAACTGGGCCAATAGTATCCGTGAAATAAAATTTTATCGGATAAAGTTCTGGCTCCAGGGTGTCCACCGCATACCCCTTCATGTACTTCGGCGAGCACTTTTTCTGTCATGCTTGGCTCCACACATCTTAACAAAGGTTTACTGAAAGAGCGACGGTACAAAATTCCATCCAATACCGTATAGCGGGCCGCTCGGCTAACCAATGCACGGGCGTGCTCTCTATTTTGTGGGAGAGTTCCATTTTTTATGTACTCTTTCAGTTCAGATATCAAACTCTTTTCAGCTTCATCCACGTCCATTATTACCGGTCTCTACACGGTCGGGCATTCGAGATACTCTATTCATGTATGAGTTGACAACGCATCGGCATCTGCTGTCGCTATCTTGGACAAGTAATCAGCTCGTGTGTTTTTCTTGCAATCAATTTTCTTTAATTCCCAATAATCAAATTTGGAAGTCAACTTTTTTTCCATCTCACAATATTGGAACAATGTGGGATTATTAGTCCCATACTCTCCCAAAATTTGGTTCACAACAAGTTGTGAATCACTGTGAGCGACTAAGTCTTTTACTCCAATGTCGATGCACAGCTCCATGCCCGCGATTAATGCCTCATACTCAGCCTGATTATTTGAGCTCTTGAATTTGAATCTGAGAGCCTTTTCAACTTCATGGTCACCGTCCAGTGAAATTAATAACAAACCAGCCCCACTGTTGTCATGAGTTGAGGATCTGTCCACAAATAAACACCAATATTGTGACGACCCGAGTCCGGGATTCGACGTTGAACCCCAACTCGATGCACCAAAATAACAAAATGTACCGAATCAACTGATAAGAGTGAGCCACAAAAGCTCAAAACCAAAACTAATGCAGTGGAATACAAGATAAAATGTGAGTATTTTTAAAAAAAAAAAAAAAACTCAAATAAAATAAATAAACCTCAACGGCCAAACATACACCGGAGAACAACACTAAAATAAACCCAACAATAAAAACCTCGACGGCTAAATACATGAGCCGGAGAAACAACAATAATAAACACCACGAGCTACGCGCTCTGGGAAAACTACTAATAAAGTATCGACAGACACAAGGCCACACCAAGACCACGAGCTGTAAATCGAAATTATAAAATACTACAACCGGCACGACCTCACAAGTCGTCATTAAAATACAAATTTAAATAATACAAAATTTCTACCCAACACACTAAGTTTATATAACTTAGTTGAACCCACGATCTCACAATACAAGAAATAATATGATATAACAATATAAATACAACTTGCAAATCTCCAAGTCTCTAGTCTCACTGAGCTGGAACTCATAACCTGAAACTGAGGAAGTTGTTGGGTGAGTCTAAAAGACCCCGTAAGCCACTATAATGTATTGTATGCTATGAATATGAATGCAATAGTAAATCAAGACTCTACATGTAACTAGTCTAGGTACAATTGCAACTTAACCATTAATCAACAAGATGTTACATGCGACTATATGACATGGCATAATGCTCAACAATAGGAATAACATGGTAATGACATTCATATACCATACTGAACATGTAATATCATCGTTGATATACAATTCACATAAGTCACATAGCACCTTGACATTCACATTAAGTGCTCATAATTAAACCACATTATAAAGAATATCATTTCTCTTTCTCCATCTTTGTGCTGCTCCTGCAATACACTTTTTCACATGTATAGCATAAACTATCACATAACATTATCTTCGTGTACTATATTTATCACGACTCATTACAAGTCATTTCGTCCGAATTGGAACGATAATCACGGTATGTCATTTCAGGCATGATTGAATTAACTAAAGTCAATCTCTAACGAATCATAACTTTCCTGATACGTCATCCTATATCGTAGGAGACTAAATAACGACCTGTAGTGATTTATACTACTCATTATTCAACTCCGTAGAGTTGAATCTACACATTAATAAATTCATTACATTATTCGACGTTTGATCATTACGTCCTATGTGACTCCGCCAGAGTCAGTCACAACTAGTATATAGCTCGTATAGTGTTCAATATAAATATACTATTTCATGTTGACTCAGCTAGAGTCATTACCCATTTTCGAAACATTGGGACGAACCGTAGTATCGTCCCTAAATAACTACATTAATCACAATACCCATATTTGGTGTGTTTACCACCCATATAAATCTCGCAAGTTCATCGCAAGTAACTTCTTACAAAATTCCAGCAAATTACTAATACTCGATGTTTAATAATAACAACAATTGCAACTCAACGAGTCTCTAATTCTTGGAGACTAATAACAACGATACTTATTCAGCACTGCGTAGTCGTACCATTAAATTCACCAAATATTTCACAAAAACCCAAATATTACAATTATTCCATATTTAGAAACTAGACATCGGGAACTATATTTTACCACTTTGAATTACCTCATTTGGACTTATATTCATCAAGAATCAGCCACTTAAAGTTAGATCTAATACCCAGAATTTCCAGTAACAGTTTACTCGGCGCAGCGATAAAACACAACCTAAACGAAGTACTTCCCGACCTCTAAAATTTATGAAAATTTACAGAGAACAACCTAACATACATAAGAATAACATATCCAAAATTCAAAAAATTCTCAATAGCATATTAGTACCAGACTTTTCACGAAAATAGCCCAAAACAGGGACTGCAACTAACTCAAAATTCATGTGTTTTTCGTTCTAACTTGTAACTAACATCTCACCAAATATTCTACGCATGTCCAAATATTATGAATCTTATATACCCACAAACTAGACATTCCAAATTATAATTTACCATTTTAAATCATTCCATTTGGACTTATATTCATCCACATGCAACCGCATAAAGATTGAACTGCAACCCAGAATTTCTAGAAAAGTCTACTCTGTGCAGCGATAAAACACAACATAAACGAGATACTTTTCGACCTCTAAAAATTATGAAAATTTACAGGATGCTACAAAACATATAAATGTAAAACATATCAAAAATTCAGATAATTCCAATGGACGGATTTTCCCCAATAAATTCGACAACATGCTTTAAAACAGTGACCAATTTCAATTCAAGAACTAAGCATTTGGCTTCCAAAAATCATCATGTCTTTCCATCTTTACATTTCCAACTTAAAACAGCAACTTAACACAACAAAATATTATTAGGAGTAACAAATAACACATTTCTTCCAAGAAATCAACACAAGGATCATCATCTAACACAACCTACATGTTTTACTCTTCCAATTCATCTCATAATCAAACAAAATATTATAGTTACTTAACTCAACCAAAATTACATCATTAAAATCAGCATACAATCCATGGAAAGTGTTCCTCTTGTCAAGAGCTTCACAACGGTGAAGACGGATCGTCGATCGGACAAGTGAAGCTCAAGATATCATCATTTTATCTCACTACTCTCTCTCTAGACTCTCTCTTGTTCATGTCTGGTTTTGGGAGGTAAAAATGAGAGTCTTCAAGTCTCTCTAATTGTGTTTAATGGAGAGTCAAGGCCTGGTCTAAGAGTCAAAGTGTGGTTGCCTAACTTTGGTCAAACAAAATGGGTCAAATGGTCAAGTCACTTAAAACTTAGTCAAAGTTATCAAAATTCTGATTTTCATTCAACTTTAAAGACATGCCTGGGATGATCTACAAGTCTAAAAATTACAAATAAGATATGGTTGGAAAGCTCTTTGAGTCTAGTTTCGCAGAATCAAGCGGTTTATAAATCTGAGTTTTCTACACAAATCTATGGCCAAATTACTACAAGGCGTTTGGATAGGCAGAATTCCGAGTTTAAGCATGTATCCATGCTTTTGTGTGTATCTTTTTCTATCTTAAGGTCAAAACACACTCAAAACTCAACCTAATCATCCCGTATTGATGCATGAATGACAAAGAACTTAAGACTCAAATGTACCCGAAGTTAAACACGCAAAACAATACTCGAATTGACCCGACATACGAGTAAACTAGGAAAGAAGTAGGATCGGGGTATTACAAATATTGTTCGGGCCGTTTGCGGGGCATGGCTAAGGAGGTGACAGCCTCTTGCTCAGTCGCCGAAATGATGGCCTTCTTCCCATAAACTGCTTTCATTTTTGCTTGAGTATTCTCTTGGGTAAATGAAGTTTCAGCAACAAAATCAGCTAGGGCTTAAGCTTTGATCGCCTTTCTTGGCGTATAAGTTATATCAAACTCGATAAACTCTATTTACCAGTTGAGGAGTCACCCTGAGCATTCTGGCTTGTGCAAAATTTTTCTAAGTGGTGCATTTTTGTACACAAAAATAGAATGAGAGAAAAAGTAAGCCCTGAGTTTGCGGGCAACAATGACAATAGAGTAGGATAATTTTTATGCATTCATATATCTGGTTTCTACATCACTTAAAGCTTTTGAAACATCATAAACGGGCTTTTGAACATTGCCCTCTTCTAGTACTAAAACTACTGCCACAGCTAAATTGGTGGCTCCCAAATAGACATATAAAATATCACCCTGTTTTAGGCTAACTAGCAGAGGTGGACAACCAAGATATTCTTTGAGGTGCTCGAAAGCGTCTTGGCACTCTGGAGTCCACTCAAAAGCTTTATTAACCTTTAGCACTTTGAAAAAAAGGTAAACATTTTTCTGCTGCCTGTGACATATAACGGCCCAAAGCCACTACGTGAACATTCAGCTTCTGTACTTCTTTGATGCACGTGGGTGGCTTTATATCCAGCAAGCGCTTGAATTTTCTCTGGGTTTGCTTCAATTTCCCGCTAACTAACCATGAAACCCAAAAATTTACCTGCGGTTACTCCGAATACGCACTTGCTAGGATTTAACTTCATATTATTTTTTCGGAGATTCTGAAAAGTCTCTGCCAGATCTTCTTTATGGGTTCGCTTCTTTAACTTGATCACCATATCATTAATATAGGCCTCCACATTTCTTCCCAACTGGTCGCCAAAAACTCTGTTCACCATTCTTTGGTATGTTTCCCCGGTGTTCTTCAGCCCAAATGGTATCATTACATAGTAGTAGATTCCCCCTGCTACCCAAAATGCAGTCAACTCCTGGTCTTCTAAAGCCATCTTTATTTGGTGATAGCCAGAATATGCATCAATAAAACTCAGCATAGTATGCTCAGCTATGGCATCCACCAACTTATCAATACGTGGTAGAGGGTAGCAGTCTTTCAGGCAGGCCTTGTTCAAATCTGTAAAGTCCACACACATCCTCCATTTTTTGTTGGCCTTTAAAACCATGGCAACATTTGCCAGCCACGACGGATAATACAACTCTCTGATAATTTTGGCCCTTAGCAGCTTTTTGACCTCCTCTTTTACTGCCGTATCGTTTTCAGGACCGAACACCCGCGGTTTCTGCTATACAGGAGTAAACTCTGAGTTCACATTTAAATGATGTTCGGCAACCTCTGTTCTTATTCCTTCCATGTCCTCTACCGCCCATGTAAATACATCCAGACTGTGCTTCAAAAATTTGATCAGATGTTCACGGTCTTGCCCGCGCAATTATCCACCAATCTTGATTTTCTGATCCAGAAAGAGAGGGTTGATGACCACTTCCTCTAACTCGTTACAAGGCTTTAAATCTGTTTCCTCTCTAACTTGCATGGTATCAATTTCTATCTCTTTAACTGCCCGGCTGCTTGTGTCTGATGCCCGACTATCAATCTTTTGTCCCCCTGCCTCACTTGCTTGGGCGGCCAATTCTTAATGCAAATGTGGTGGAGGAGGTGGCGACCCAACAAGTGAGGTATCTTGCTCGCTTGCTACTGCATTGATCATGCCTACCATTGGATCTTATCCCTTGGTTATTTTTAGGCTCTTCGAAATGTTCTATTTGTGTTCATCATCTTCCACGGTCACTTTTCGCTTTAGCTTTTGTGATTCAACCACGTGCTCTAGCATTGACCCTGGATCACTTTCGATGCAAGCGACCCCTTTTGGGGTAAGAAATTTTATCTGTTGATGCGAGATTGATGTAACTATCTGAAGAGCCGCCATGGCCTGTTGGCCCAAAATCACGTAATAGGTTGAGGGGAGATCAATCACCATAAAAGTTATTTTTTCTATCCGTACCCTATTTCTGTCCCGCAACCTGACTTGCAACTTTATCGTGCCCTTCACATTAACCCTGTGATTTGAGAAACCTACGAGCTGTCCGCCATACGGTGTTACGTATGCATCTGCAAGCCCCATTGCTTTGAAACAGGAATATTATAGGATATCTCTGCCAGCTCCTGTGTCTACTAGAATCCTTCCCACCTCGTGTCGTTTAATTATAGCGGAGATGACCAAAGGATGCTCAGCCTATAAGGTCATCATTGCCAGCTCATGTGGGGCGAACCCAATTATCTTGTTCGCGTCACCCTGCTGAGGAGGTACGTGGGGTACGTTCTTTAAAATGTGAATCTGGTTTCTCAACTGAGTTATACTTGAAAACTCTCCCTGTATTACTCCAATACAGGGATAATGTTCATCCTCTGCAGCATCATGGTGGTCCGCATCTTCATGACTGGTGGGCGCCCGATCTGCCTTGTACTTGTTTAGGGCCCTTTTGTTGATCAACCTCTGTATCACTTTCTTGACCTGCAGGCATTCCTCCGTCGTGTGCCCAATATCCTTATGAAAGCTGCAATATTTTTTTGGGTCCCTTGTACCCAAACTGTTCTTGCTCGTTGGCCGCGGAGCGGGCAAGTCTTCCACCCTCATTCTCTTGAAGTATTGAGCGGTGTGAAGGTGTCACGCTCCTTATTCCAAAATTTGTGACCTCCCTGGGCTTGGTACTGCTCCTATCATGTTCGCGGGTAGCCCCCTTGTATCCGCGGTCAGCCTCTCTGTAGAGGCGGTCAGTCTCTTTCTTCTCACTTTCCACTGGAGCCTCTGTGCTCCTTATTCTTTGCGCCAGTTCAAACAACTCTGCCCTATTCTTAGGTGGGTGAGTAAACACTTCCGTTTTGAGAATGTTGCGCACCAGGCCGCCCTCAAAGCAGGTCAACACCTCCTTATCAGAAATGTCATTTATCTACTCCAGAATTGTTTTGAAGTGTTCCACGAATGCAAGGATAGATTCGCTCGACCTCTGTTTCACATTACTCAACACGCCTCTTGTTTTAGGCAGAGCACCTGCTATTCCAAATTCTCCCATAAACACCTTCTATAAATCTGGCCAACTCTTAACTGACCCTTCGGTAGGTTGGTGAACCATGTAGCAGCCTTACCCTGTAGAGTACCCACGAAAGCCTTGCAGATGATTGTGTCGTCAGTGGTTAGTAAAGCAAGCTTCATCTAATCGTGGTTGAGATGGTCGCGTGCGCTGGTCTTCCCCTCATATCCATTAAAGGCGGGATATGTTATAGTTGAGCCATGTAGGGAATCACGGATCCAGTGTGCAAATGGCTTGAAACAGGTACCAATGGGTGTTATCTTGGCCTTCTCAGTTTCAATGGCCTCCAGACGCCTTCTCAGATCCTGGACTTCATCCTGGGCGGGCCTGCTGGCCACTTGAATTTTCGATGGCTTCCTCTCAAGGGATCTCCCTCGTTTTGGGCTTACTGACCTTCCCCTCTTTAGGGAATACCCACGCGACATTGTAGCTCGACTTCGAGGAGATTTTGATCGCCTCGATTGCATTGGTCTGTGGGCATGCCCGCTATGTCTTATGTGAGGTTTCGAATCAGACTCCTCCTCGCAACTTCTTTCCCATGCGATTCTTCCCGCTGCTTCATGCGACCTCTTGGGTCGTGAAGTCTATTCCGGACGCTAACTCTGCTCTGAGAAGGTGCCTACTCGCCCATATGCCTAGCCATACGCTCATCATCCTTGATCTATCTGATCTTGCTTCCTTTCAATGTTCTCCATTCGGAACGACCAGCCCTCATACCTGAGCGTCCTCCCTCAGGTTGCCTGCTAGGTCCCCACGACCCACTTATAGTAATTGGTACCACCTTAGTATGCTTGGGTGCTGGTGTCTGTGAACCCAACAGTGCGGCCAAAATGGGTACCTTAGCCTGACTCATCGCCCGCAAGAGCTGGTTATTCAGCATTATCTAGACAAGCGTGGCCGTTTGCTCCTTAACTGCCTCTGCCTGGACGGTCGAATTGTCCTCGGATGGCATGGATATACCCGTGGTCGCCTTATGCTTTCTTACTTATCTGGGTACCCTTGCCCTTAGCAGGTTTTTTGGTCGCAAGCTCTTTGTGGCGGTGCAGCTGCGGTAGGATTTGGCACTATATTGGTCGTTCCTGTTGGCTCAACCGTGGGATGAGTAGAATCGTTGTCAGTGCGAACAATTGTCGTGTTGCCTGCCATGATCACTGGAGTTTTTGAGAGGTTTGAATTGTGTTTAGAATATCTGGGCTTTCAAACGTTCCCGGCAATAGAACCACTGATGATGCCGAATTTCGCAACGTGGTCCTGATGGGAACACTACTAGAAACACGCTAATTACTATCGGAGGATTTACTATCGGAATTATTCGACGGTATTTACTGTCGGATTTATTGAAATTGCTGTCGGATTTCCGACAGTAATTTTAAATTATCTCGCGGGGTAATAATTACTGTTGGAATTTGTTCGATAGTAAATACACCGACAGTAATAGAGGAATATTCTTCGAATATTCCCTTTCCATCTGACAATATTTACTGTCGGATGAATTCGACAGTAATACGGGAATATTCTTCGAATATTCCCTTTTAAAGTCTCAGAAAATTGTGATCAGTATTACTGTCGGAGCTCCGACAGTAATTTTCGACAGTAAATTAGGTTTAATTTACTGTCAGACATTACTGTTAGAGATCCGACAGTAATATTGAAATAAAACCCAAATCGAACAGCTTCTCCCCCCATTTCGCGAACAGTCTCTCTTCTCTCTCTCCCTCTAGATCTTAGAAACTCTCTCACCCTCCGGCCACCGCCACCACGCTGCTCCTCCGGTCACTGCCATCGCCACTCCACCGCCTCCGGCCACGAAAACGATCCCCTACCTCCACCGTCGCCGCCCCCTCAAATCTCTCCCCCTCTCTCTCTCCATCTCTGTCTACTGCCGCCACCATCGCCTCCTCCACCTTCCTGCCGTAGGTAAGGTTTTATTTTTATTTTTATTTTTTTGATTTTATTTTTTGAGTAATGCTTTAATTTAATGTAATTTTTTTTGGTTGTTTTCCGCCGCAGAATCACCGCCACCACTGCTTAGAAGGTTAGATTTATAACTTTTCTGTATTTTAATTTCTGTAATTTCTATATTTTAATTTCTGTATTTTAATTTCTGTAATTTCTGTAACTTTTCTGTATTTTATTTTTTGAGTAATTTCTGTAATTTTTTTATTCAGTTTTGGTCATTTTTGTAATTTATAATTTTCTATTTTTGTAATTATGATGCAATTTTCTAAGTGTTTGGTTGTATATGGGAATTTTCAGATATGCTATATTTGTAATATTTGTTAATCAGCTAGATTTAATTAATTTTATAAAAATTTTAAAATTGGAGACATGTTATATTTGTAATTTTTTTAAATTTTGTTGTATTTTTTTCAATTAAATCTGTTTTATTTTTCTTTCAAATATGTGTCATATTTGTATGCTATTTGTAATTAATTGATGCATGTCTAAGTGTTATGCCATCATAAATATTTTTTTAAATATTATTTTTGAATATGCTATGTTGATATCAATTGTTGTATATCATGCTAAATATGCTTAATGGCCTCCTTACTACCTAGTTAGTTAGTTAAATCGACTTTGCTTGACTCTAGTTGATGTAGGGTTTAGGGTTTAGTAGAGATGTTAAACGGGCTATCCCTAGCGGTTTCGGGCTAGCCCTAGCGGGCTGTGGCCCTAACAGGCTTCAGGCTAAACGGTTCAATATTTTTGGGCCACTGAAATTACGGATCTAACTCTAACCCTAGCGGGCTTCGGGCTAAACGGGCTACTAACGACCCACGAATAAAAAAATTAGAAACATCACAACTCTTAAAAAAATTTGAACCCTAACCCTGTTTTTTCGGTTTAAACGGGCCAGCGCCATTAACACTAAACTCTCAATAATAGTTTAAGTGATTTCGTGTCCCATGATTTCAGCGTGTGTGTGTACATGTATGTCTATTCTAAACCCTAAACCATATCTAAACCCTAAACACTATCTAAATCGGTATCTATCATCATATTCTCGTCAACCCATCTCTAAAGCTGGGAGATAACAAGTACCTCTTTCATTCCCCGTCGAGCAATTGCTTGGTAAAATTATTGTACGTCGTCATTTATCTCTGCCGCCGAATTAAGATTATTTAAGAAGAGGAATTCTTGAAAGCATCCAAGGACAACATAGTTTTTTAAAAGAGGAATTCTTTATGTCGTTGATAGCTGTTCGTCCTTTCATTGATGCCTACAAATATTGCTCGTGAAGAAGAGTTATCAGCACTTGAAGGGTTGAAAACTATCCTTATGCTGGAGATGCTACTAAGTTTTGTTAAAGCTTAGTCTTAACTCCAGTATAAGGATACTTTGCAATCCTTTTTGACCTCACTCCCAAGTGCTGATTACTCTTCTTCACGAGCAATATTTGTAGGCTTCAATGAAGGATGGACAGCTATCATGATGAATTGTGATTACTTAATAGTGTATTCAATCTCATACTAATCATTTGTTGCTTAATAGGAGTGATGTCGACTGACGATCGCAATTGGATGTATAATCGGAGGTTGCCGAATCGTAATGGTATTACAGATGAGTTTATTAGTGGTTTGAAGAGTTTTATCGAATTTGCTCTAGCGAACCCCAAATACATGAGTGGTAACAACATTAGGTGTCCATGTGATGGCTGCAAAACTCGAAAGTACTTCCCTTCGATGATTGTTGAGAAGCACCTTCTCCAACACGGGTTTCAAGTTGGGTACAAGCGGTGGGTAGCTCACGGTGAGCAAATTAGATTATTGACTAGGCTGAAAAGTAACCAGCAGAGGAATCCTGTACCTGAACCTGAACCAGTAAATACGAGTGTGAATGATGAACTAGTTCGTGGTATGGAAGATATGGCTAGGGATGTTGCTAGTGCTCATTTTGAATGGACAGAAAACGTACGTCAAGAGGAGCCAAATCCTGCAGCTAATAAGTTCATTAATGCTATGGAGTTTGCAAAGGAGAAGTTGTATCCTGGCTCTGAGCAGACCATTTTGGAGACTGTGGCTGAGTTCCTAAACATCAAATCAGATTGCAATATTAGTCAATCTGGTTTCGATCGTCTCATGAAAGCACTGAAAAAAGCTTTGCCGAAAGGGAATAAGATGCCAGAGAACTTCTATCAGAAAAAGAAGATGGTTGGGCATATTGGGTTGAAATATGAGAAGATTGATGCGTGCAAGAATGATTGCATGCTTTTCTAGAAGGAAGATTCAAACTTGAAAGAATGTTCCGTGTGTGGCCAGGATAGATATAAGCCAAAAGGAGGCGCAGTTCGAAACGCAAAAAGAATGAACCTTATAAGCAGTTGCGTTACCTGCCTTTGACTCCGAGATTACAACTCCTCTACGCGTCTAAATCTAATTCAGAAGCTATGCGTTGGCACAAGGAAAGCCCGCGCGAGGATGGCGTGTTGACTCATCCGTCAGACGGCTTGGCTTGGAAACAATTTGATGCAACCCATCCTGACTTTGCTGCCAAAGCTAGAAATGTAAGGTTGTGCATATGCGTAGATGGTTTTACTCCTTTCGGGCCTGGGGCAAAGTCCTATTCTTGTTGGCCGGTTATAGCGACCGTCTACAATCTTCCACCGTGGTTGTGTATGAGTGATCCTTACATGTTCTTGTCACTTTTCATACCTGGACCGACTAGCCCTGGCAAGAATATTGATGTTTATCTCCGTCCTTTGATTGACGAGTTGAAAATGCTCTGAAAAGACGGAGTGGAAACATGGGATGCATTCAAAGAAAAAAATTTAAAATGAAAGCCGTGTTGATGTGGACGGTGAATGACTTCCCTGCCTATGGGATGTTATCGGGTTGGAGCACACACGGGAAGCTTGCATGTCCTATTTGTATGGATGACACTAAGTCGTTCACACTCGAGCACTCTTGTAAACCTTGTTGGTTTGATTGTCATCGTCAATTTCTACCGGATGACCACCCATTTAGATCACAGAAGCAACAATTCACTAAGAATAGGGTTGAGCGTGATGAGGCGCCTAGACGTTTGAGCGGTGAAGCTGTTTATGAAAAGGTATCTAAACTACAAAAGACCAGCTGGGGGAAGATGTTTGCAAAGGATAGACTACGAGATTTCGGTATAAAGCATAATTGTACTAAGAAGAGTATATTTTGGGAGTTGTCGTATTGGAAAGATAGTTTGATACGCCATAACCTTGACGTCATGCACATTGAGAAGAATGTGTTTGAAAATATTTTTAACACCATTATGGATTGGAGGGCCACTACCAAGGACACACCCAAAGCCTGAATGGACATGAAAGACATATGTAAGCGGCCTGCCTTGGAGCTAAAAGAGGTCAATGGTAAAATAGTGAAACCTATTGCTCCATACGTGCTAACCAAGGATCAAAGACTTCTAGTGTTGAAGTGGTTGAAGGGATTGAGTCTTCCAGACGGTTACGCTTTTAACATCGAAAATTGCGTAAGTGTAGATGAAGGAAAGGTTCATGGTTTGAAGAGTCATGATTGTCACGTGTTACTTAACAGGTTACTTCCTATTGCGCTTAGAGACTTGTTGCCCGACAATATATGGATTGCGTTAACCGAGCTGAGTGAGTCATTCAGAGCGTTATCATCTAGCACTCTGCGGGTTGATGACATGAGAAGACTCGAAGCGAGCATTGTCGTGATGATTTGCAAACTTGAGAAGATCTTTCCTCCGTCTTTTTTTGATTCTATGGAGCCTTTACCGGTCCACTTGGCATATGAAGCTAGGGTTGGGGGTCCAGTTCAATACAGATGGATGTATCCATTTGAGAGATAATTACTCGTCTCATAATAATCGTTTTTCCTCTATAACATACTTAAAAGTCGTTTATAACTTGAGTAACATTTATTTATCCTGTCATGCATCTGCAATTAGGTATCTCGGTCATTTGAAAAGGAAGATGAGAAACAGGGCAAAGGTTGAGGCCTCAATATGCGAGGTTATTATTATAGAGGAAATTATTGCCGATTCAAATTAAAGTTGCAACATGCATAAATAACTCGTATAAACTCTAAACCTAATGCAGTATGTTCGAAGATCAAGCCGAAGATGATATATCTGACGAATTGCGAGAAATCAGGACAGAGAAAGAGTTTCTGTCGTGGTTACGCAAATATGTAAATATCATTTCCTGGCTCAATTTATATGTAAACATTTTATATATGCATCCAAACGGTATAATATCTCAGTCATTTAAAAATGCCTATTATGAATTACTTTCCAGGTTTTGGAACATCCTAATGACCTGAAAGTCGCGAGATTATCTCACATATCTGCAAATCCGTTTATGAGAGTTACTTTATACAACGGATATTATGTGAATGGCTATGTCTTCCATACTAAGGAATACGGGGAGGGAAAACAAACAGATAACAGCGGTGTCAATCTTAAAGGCAATGTTGACTATTATGGTGTCCTTAAAGAAGTCATCGAGTTACGATATCTCGGGAGGAAAAATATAGTCATATTTAATTGTGACTGGCAAGACACTGTACGAGGTATAAAAAAGCACGACTCGTTTGACCTAATCGATGTGAAGCAGACGTCTAGACATGCGGGTGATGATGTGTTCATCTTAACATCACAAGCACAACAAGTATACATGACACCATACCCTTATCGACGAGCTGATGAGAGGGGATGGTGGGCTGTTTGGAAGACTAAGGCCAGAAGCACGATTGATATAGCATATCGGTCTGACGACATAACTACAGAATCGTCATTAAAAGGATGTTATCAAGAAGATGAAATGCCTATGCCTCCCGTTGTATCTTCCGATAGTCATCCAATGGATGAAATGCCCATGCCTCCCTTGGGCCTGGAAATAGTATTACCCGTTGATTCGCCACCTCCTTCCCCGTTTGAAGACGAAGTCCCAATTATTAAAGGTGATGCAGAAGATGAAGAGGATTGGATGTCCAAGGATGACGGTGAAGAAGAACTTGAGTTTTGTAGTAGCGACTCAAACACTGAGACTGAAGAATTTAAGAATGAAGAAAATGAAGACACTGAGAATGAAGACTCTGAGTAGTCTTGTGTACCGTTTAGGTTCTTTTATTTTTTGTTTAAAATTAAATGTCATGTGTAAAACACTATTTGTATGTTACTTGTTATCATGAAGAAGATTCATTTTAATTTATGTGGATGCTATGAAATTCATGGCTGAAAGTAGGGCTCTGAGTGCAAATAAGTTATTTTAGAAGGGGTTTGAGTATAAATAGGCCTTTATTAATTCCTCAAAAGATATATAACATATTTTATTGTTTTACTTACAGTTTAAATTGATTTGTTGGGTAGCCATGTGGATGCTATGAAATCCATGGCTGAAAGCAGGGCTCTGAGTGCAAATAAATTATTTTAGAAGGGGTTTGAGTGTAAATAAACTATTTTATAACAATTTGAATCTTAATTGGCTATTTTAGAAGGGTTTGAGTGTAAATAGACTGTTTTATAACGATTTGAGTCTTAATTGGCTGTTTTAGAAGGGTTTGAGTGTAAATAGGCCTTTATTAATTCCTCAAAAGATATATAACATATTTTATTGTTTTACTTACAGTTTAAATTGATTTGTTGGATAGCCATGTGGATGCTATGAAATCCATGGCTGAAAGCAGGGCTCTGAGTGCAAATAAGTTATTTTAGAAGGGGTTTGAGTGTAAATAGACTGTTTTATAACGATTTGAGTCTTAATTGGCTGTTTTAGAAGGATTTGAGTGTAAATAGGCCTTTATGAAAGGGTTTTGAGTTTAAATAGGCTGCTTTAGATGGGTTTGAGTGCAAATAGGTTGTTTTAGAAGGCTCTGAGTGTAAATAAGTTGTTTTAGCAGGGTTATAAGCATCAATAGGTTGTTTTAAAAGGGGTTTGAGTGTAAATAGACTATTTTATAATGATTTGAGTCTTAATAGGCTATTTTAGAAGGGTTTGAGTGTAAATAGGCCGTTATAAAAGGGTTTTGAGATTAAATAGGCTGCTTTAGAAGGGTTTGAGTGCAAATAGGTTGTTTTAGAAGGCTCTGAGTCTAAATAAGTTATTTTAGCAGGGCTCTGAGTATAAATAAGTTATTTTAGAAGGGGTTTGAGTGTAAATAGATTGTTTTATAACGATTTGAGTCTTAATAGGTTGTTATGAGAAGGGATTGAGTTCAAATAGGCTGTCTTAGTAGGGTTTGGGTATATATATAGGTCATTTTTATTGTTTTCTTATAAGTTGATCATGTTATACCTTAATATGTATTGTTCGCTAATTTTAATTTATTATATTTGTAGAATCGATACTATGGTACCGAGATACCCTATACTAATTTATTTGCTGCGACCCAAACCACTCCTGCTCCTCCTGGTGCTGATTCGCCGTTTGTCTTTGTCGATGAGACGTCAAAGAAAACATTTGTAAGTATTACTTAAAATATTTTAATTTTATTTTGTTTATTAGTTAATTAAAATGTTAATATTAATGTTTTTATGTTTTTGTGACACAGAATGACTATAAAGCGAGTATGGACACGCAGGTCGCCGAGTGGCTTGTCCAAACGACCCCTGTGGTGTTAATGCCCTTTGTCGGCAACATTTGGCATTCGGTGACTGCGGAGTCACGGAAGAAGAGGGGAGATCACCTCTACGGCTTTGGTGACCACGACGCCGCTGTGTTGAGACCAGGCGGATCGACTTCTTCCTCGGCGACCGCGTCTTCTGGTCCTCCGCACCAGTCAGCTACTAAGCATGCCCTGATCGAGAAGACGTAAACTCTCGAGCAGCTGGTACAGTAGCAGGCCGAGGAGGTACAACAAACACGACAGCAGATGCAGCAGTAGGCAGAGGAGGTGCAGCAGACGTGACAGCTAATGCAGCAGCAGGCCGAGCAGCTAGAACAGCTACGACGACTGTTCATGGAGCAGCAGCAGCAGTAGCCTACTAGGTCTTCGATTGTCCATAATTTATTTGACCCCCCTCCACAGTAGACACATTATTTTAATACTGTAATATTTTTAAAATTGTATATATATTAATTTTAATTTAATTTATGTTTTATTTGTTAATTATAGTTTATTGTTGCAGTGTTGTGTGTGTGTGTGAATGTGTATATATAATTGTTATATCAGGTGAAAAAAAAAACCAATTTCAAAATTTAAAAAAAAAATTTAATTTTTATTTAAAATTACTGTCGGAGCTCCGACAGTAATTAAAATGTTTTCTAACATTACTGTCGGAGATCCGACAGTAATTCCAAGTTAAAAATAATAACGGTGAACATTTTCTGTCGGATCTCCGTTACAAATTTAATGGTAATCCAACAGTAAACTAACGGAGTGTTAATGACCATTAGTATATTACTGTCGGAAAATCCAACAGTAATTACTGTCGGAGTAAAAATTCGAAAGTAATGGCTGACAGTAATTACTGTCGGATTTACTCCGACAGAAATTACTGTTGGATTATCCGACAGTAATTACTGTCGGAGAGAAATCACCGTCGAAGGTTTACTGTCGGATACTGTCGGAGCAGTTCCGACAGTAAATGTATAATTAATCTCGGAATTTTTCAATTACTGTCGGACTTCTCCGACAGTAATAACGTGTTTTCTAGTAGTGGAATTTACTCCTGTGAAATGACTTGTAGATGGCCTGAAAATAAGAACAAAGGTTACTGCGCAGCGGATCCCTACAAAGCTCTTCTGGTGTGAGAATTAGCAATGTATATCTGAGAAAGGATAAAGCTAACTCAGGGAGCAAAAAGAGTATAGTTGTGCGAACCTTGTACTGTGCCTGATAGTATTATTTATAAGAGAGTAGAGTTGCCCTAGATAATTTTGGGCTAAGACTGATATGATTAAATCCCGCAGTTTACGGGTAAAAGTAGTGTATCCGTTTTAAACTTATTGGTAGATCGGAGATAGTTCCGTGGTACGTTAGGAGATAGTTCCGTAGTGTACTAGGAAAATAATTCTAACGGGATCCTCCAGAATATTCATAACACATGCCCTCCACATCAGCCTCAGGTGGATCCTAAGATCCCCATTGGTAGTGGAGGCTCGGGTCTCAGAGCCGAGGTCGTCAGTTAAGCCAGACCTTGGCATAATCCAGCAATGACCAAATGAATTGCGTGAGAATCTCTCATTCATTATGAGAGAGAGAAGATCAATGGAGTAGTGCAAATGGCTCAGGCTCAGCTCATGCATGCCAGCCATCCTTAATGATTATGGAGTACTAACCTAAGAACGACTCCGCATTTAAACCCTAATCAATACTTTATGCTGCGCCTCAAGTGGGTCCTGAGATCCCTATTGATAGTGGTAGCTAGGGTCCCAAAGTGAACAAGGTTTCCCGTTAAGGTCCTCGCCAACGTCCTTGTATGAAGTCTTCAACTGAGGTCGCAGAGCCGAGTTCGTCGGTTAAACCAGACTTCGGCATAATCCATTAATGACCTCGCCAAAGACGAGGTCGACTTTAGAGTGAGCAGTGTTGATCCTCGGTGCATGTCAACATCAGAACATTAAATGCTTACTATTTGTCAGTACCTACTCTGGCAGAATCAAGACATTCTCATTAGAAGAAGACATTCTTTTAGTGTGAAGCTTTGGCAGCATTTATTAGCTTCCCATCTTCCCAAGAAAGAAGCTTCTATTTATCAACTTAATCGTGATAACAGCATGGCCCCATTAATAAGCATTCACTTCTCAGTAAGCAAGTGGCTAAATCTATATCATTTTACACGCTACCTCCAGCTATAAATACCAGGTATCACTTTCATTTATGGCTAAGTGACATTTACTCTGAAACTCACAAGTGCTGTAGAAGCTTGCATTTACTCACTTGTATACAACCCACATTTATTACCCTTCTAGTGATTTAGAGAAGGCAGTTTGCCAACTACCTTCTGATAAGTGCATAATTTTCTATATATTTTCCCATATTTTATCTCCCTTTTCTATGAATTTCATATTTATTTTGTCCTAGAAGGTGCATTTATTGTATTCTTTTGTATTTCAGATTTTCTGGGCATTATTGGAGCTTTAAAGAATCATTTCATAGCATTTTGGGAGTATTCAAGGCAACCCGCGAAGTTTTGAATTAATTAAAGCCATTTGGTTGAGGTCCGTTAGCCCTCCGTTAGTCATTTGCAAAGGAAAGGACTAAACTGAAAGAAGAAAACAGCTAACGGAGACTAACTGTGGCTAACGGAGGACTAAAATGAGAGAGCTGGAGGGGGAAGGACTTCGGGAGCCTATTCTGAAACTTTAGGGGCACCGGAGAAAATATCCAGAGTTCAGGGGTAACGGTGCAAAAGCGCTGAACTTGCTCATTTATGCGTTGTCGCCATCCCAGCGCGCCACGTGTTAGCCCCTTCACCAGCCAGCCCGCGTCCTTACTCTGGAGCTCCGCCCGACCCGGCCCATCCTACCCGCATTCCAGCCCGTTCCCTCTCCCATCTCTGACCCGTTTCACCAACGGTTGACCCGCCGGTTCCTTCAGCTACTCGGCCCAGCTCCTGCCCCATACCCAGCTCCTATTTCCTCCCCTTTTTAGCCCTAAAACTTAAATTAATTCCAATTCTACCCCTCAGCTTGCTTTGCACTCTTTACTCCTCATTTTAATCTCCCAGGGCAGTTCAAAAACGAAGGAAGCCCCATTTTTTTGGGCAAGAACACAAGCCCTAACTCTCCCCTTTCTCCACCTTTGAACCTAAATTAAATGTCTTCATTCTAAAGGGTTGGAGCATCAAATCAAGGGCCAAGGAAGCATTTGCAAGGCTTTGCAACCATGGATTTCGGCATTAATCGGTTTAATTTTTTCTATCTTTATCTCAAGATTAATGTTGTAATTTCTTGGAATCTTTGTCTTGTAAATGTGAAATTGGTAATGAGCTAAATATATTTATGGATTGTGATTATTTTCTATGTTGAATGTGATGTTTTAGTTTAATCTCTCTCTCTATTTAGTATACAATCATGCTATGTTACTAAATTGTGGGCTTAATGCTTTTAATTGATTTAACAATTAATTAATTGATTTGAGAAATGTTTTGGATCCGCGAGAGCTACCTTACATTTTGGACCTAGCAATTTAGTAGTTGGTGTTCTGTGACACACACCGATAGCCTCCGGCTACCGGCATGACTTGTAAAAAAATAGAGAGAATATCTCTCTACAAAGTATTGCCCATTATCTTGGTTATTATTGTGTGCTTTTAATGCTTTTAATGGAGTCGCGAACCATTAGATGATCACTAGAATTATAGGGTAAGATGCGAGAGCCCGTCCTATAATTTTGAAAATCACAATAATTGTCTTTGTGACGCCAGACCGAGAGGTAACGAGCGTTCTTAGATAGTCATGGGGTGCTTGTTCGATAATGCGGCTACTCTTTCCTTTCTATAAGATGCGAGAGCCCGTAGTGGGGATTAGTAGCTAGACTTGCTATAAGATGCGAGAGCCCGTAGTGAATATCATCAATGTGCACCCGACTACCAAGACTTGAGTTAAAGAAAAGTAGAGAGAGGGTTAAATTAGACATTGGCTAGACTAGAAATATCACAATCCTATCATTTTAACCTTGATTTGATGTTGCCGCCGTATTATCGTTGCCGCGTTAATTTAATTTACTTTCTTGCTTTCTTTTTCTTTATTTTCTTTTTATTTTCAATTCTCATTTTCGTTAGCTTAGATAAAGTTAGGTGTGCCCAATTTTAGTACTTAGGATCTATTTCTAGCACTATCTCTGTGGGATCGATACTTGTACTTGCACACTTTATTACTTGATACGACCGGGTATTCTTGCCTGAGTTGCATTTTATGCACATCACCTTCCAACTGACTCTCACGCCGGAGGGTAATAGTCGGTTCAAACCCCCGACACCCCTGACGGTTATTTTCCTTGTTAAACAGGTGTAAGCCTAGCCACCATGTGACAGCTTAGTCCTAATGACAAGACCCTTTAGAGAGCCGAGGCATCCTGACTGTGAGCTAGTCGCATACATGGATCCGACGTGGTCATCATATTCATTTTGGTGTGATCAGTGTGGTTTCGTTGCCGGGAATATTATTCTTCTAAAAAACTTTGACTACTAGTAAATGGCTACTTCCAAACAAACTCCCACTAAACAGCTACATCCTACAATACCTTCAGTGGCTCCTCAGGCGGAGGTTCACCCTCCGCAAGCTGCCGAACATGTGATAGAGAAAACCTCTAACCCCATCCTGGAGACACCGGCTAAGGCTTCTGAGACAGCAAGGACCTTGAAAGCAACTCAGGGAATAACCAAGAAAAAGGTTCAAACGGGGAAGGGAAAGAGGACTAACAGCGGGCAGCAAAGGGAAAGCCCATCCGCGAGTAACGCCGCCGCAGGCGGTTGCTCGTGCAGTCAGAGCATTTCCAGCTCGAGTGGAGCTAAGGCCCCTAACTCAAAAAGACTGGGACCTTGCCGAGCTGGAACGCATACGGAAGGAGAAGGTTTACCTCGAGAACAAAGGGAACTGGAGAGACGTGAACATGAGCTAGCTCGTCGAGTAGTTGCTCCCCAACTGGAAGCCACCCAAGGAAAAGGTCACCGAGAGGGCACTTACCTCAGAGGGCAAACCAAGGGATCGTAGGGGTAATTTCACTTGCGGACTTCTAGCTCCAGTGCAACCAGAATCAGCATCCACGAAAGGATGAGTAGACCTACTAGAGAGCCTCTTAGGGTTAGCGTATGTTAGGTCCATGTTGTTATGCCTAGAGTATAGGCTAGAGGGGGGTGAATAGCCTATATGACCTTTATTAAACGTTTCATCTGATTTATAGATTATGTTGAAAGACAAGGATGAAATAATTAATTGAATATGTCATCTTCCATATTTAAGCAACATAGCTGATGTTGAGAGATCAGCTAATGTGCAATTAGCAGTTTTCAAAGACTGCTGGTGGAAGAATTGTTATACTTTGCTGATGTTAAAAGAGTAAAGCAGCGAAAGACAAGCAACATAAGTATAACAACTAAGATTAAAGCCGCTGTAAGCAAATAGGTACAAGTTTATCATAACAGCAAACTTAAATCTTATATTAGATGCGGTGATTACTTTCCTTAACCAGATTGCACAACATATAAAAACATATATTACAGGAAAGATAAGAAAAGGCTGATTGTAAGTAAATGTATTTTATATTAAAATTCAGCAGAGGTTTGCTCAAAGACAAACATGCTTAGTACATCAACCTAGACTCTCTAACCTAGCAATCTCCCCGGGGTAGAAGAAAAGTCAATTAGGATGCCGGGAAGACTTATAACCAATCCTCATCCTTTAACTCTCGCCAAGTACCTTAGGGAAGGTACATGGTAGATTAAAGGGGAGGCGGATATGAGAAGAGGATATTATGGGTTGTTTAAATAACTAGTATTTGATTAACTGAGTGCAAAGCACTCGGCCAAGAGTGATGACAAATGATTGCACAACTGATAGCCCTTATAATGTAGTATAAGTCTATCAATATGAATGTTTTATGGATTATTAGGATCTGGTTCTTCATCGGACATCTTCAAGCTGGATCTGTCTTCAACGGAGGGCTAGATGCTTAGTCTCTAGCTATGAATGAGAGATATAGCTGCTGAAGAGACTGAGTCTTTCAAAGGAAGAAAGAACTCAAATCAAGAAAAAAGTTCTTGATTAAGTTAGGCTTCTCTGCCTTAGGAATTTCATATTTTCTCAACCACAAAGTGTTTGTTCTTACACTTGTGTTTTTCCTACTCTAAGTGTTCTTTTTCTTGAAGCTTCGCACTTCTACATGGATGAAGGATGAGATATTTCTTTTATAGGCTGAGAAGATGATAGATCCGTTGAGGCTATGGATAGGTTTTTACCCGTTGGAGAGTCAGATCAATAATTTATCAGATTACATTATAGGGACTGCTGGGTAAAGACTTTTGTGTAAGCTGCCTTGAAATCTGCCCAAAAAGTATAGGCTGGATGAATGAGACTTGACATGCAGGCCTGGGTCATAGCGCACTGTGTTTGGTCTTTTATAGAATGTAGCCTTGAAGACTGGGACTAAACACAGAAGAGGAAATGTCTTCTGGATAATAGTGAAAGCACAGACATCGATGCGTATCTTGAGCTGTCAGAAAGATCTTGTAACGGATCTATTTTAAATTGTAGCTTTGAGCAACGACCGATGTTCCTCTTGAGAAATATCAGCATTCTTGCAGTTGTCTGATGAAGAGCATGGCTGATACTGGGATCTGCTAATGTAGGACTGCTGATGTAAAGATTGCTGATGAGACATGGCTGGTAGGAGTGTCTGCTGGTGAGACATTGCTGGTAGAAATGTTTGCTGGCGCTGGTAGAGCTAATCCATATGAAAAGTCATCATCACTTGGTAGGACACATACTCGGACATGTACAAAGACTTCCTAGTCATTGACCTATGCAATGCTTTAGCAAGTTGCCACACTAAACGGTACGCAACCCTTTTAGCCACTTGTGAAACATGCGTTGTAATGGAAACAAGCAAATCATTGTGTTGGAATATGCGAACATATATATCAGCTGTTTTACAGGCATGTTCCTAACAATCTCCTTCTATTTGCTTTGGACCATTACTACAATTGACATATACATAAAGCTCTTAAAGTAGATGTTCAATCCTTAGTAATAACATGCCTTCTAATGAATGATCATTTTTTCTCAAGGCATGCCCTAGGATGAACTTACAAGCGATAGCATATGTATAGTCATCTATTACTGAGCAATTACAGACTCAATAAATGAAAGTACAAACAAAGCAATAGTAGAAACATTTTTAGGCAATTATGAGATATAAATGATGATTTAGGCCATAAAGTTGTTTTGAAAAGAATTTATCTTGCGAGATAATTTAAGCGAAATGGAACATTCAAGCAAGATAGTATTTTAAACAGTTTTGAAATTTTCCTTCTGATAAAAGGTTTGCTGGAAATGGCTTCTTAATACTTAATTGAATTGATTAAGTATCCAAGCAAATAATTTTAAGGCCATAAAGTTGTTTTGAAAAGAATTTATCTTACGAGATAATTTAAGCGAAATGGAACATTCAACCAAGATAGTATTTTGAACAGTTTTGAAATTTTCCTTCTGATAAAAGGTTTGCTGGAGATGGCTTCTTGATACTTAATTAAATTGATTAAGTATCCAAGCAAATAATTTTAAGAACAGTGCCTTTCTTCTTTAGAAGTTTCTACAAGAAAATAGTTTGAGCAGCAATCAAAGGAAAGATGTAAAGTTGCTGTTGATAAAGAGTTTTTAGAAGTTCTTTTGATATAAATATTTAAAGAGTTATTTAAGTATCAGAGCAGAAGAAATTGACTTTTGAAGGTTTTGTTTCTTTCTTGTAGAGAGATTTTACAAGAAAGTATTTTGAATAGCAACATTTTGAAAAGATAAGAAATTTAGGAGTTGTTGTTTTTGAATCTCCTCCTGATATAAATATTAAAATTATTGAAGTATCAGAGCAGAAGATATATTTTTCTTAATTAAATTCGAAAAGCTTTTCACAGAGTTCTATCTAATATCAGACAATCACAAAGACTTAATTGAACAAGTTACAACGACTTAATATCAGACAACAGTGAACTAACTTGTGATTTTTCCTTTAAGTTTCTACGCTTCAATTAAGTAGGACGTCTCCTCATTAATAGATGTGTCAATTCTTTTATGAATATATCACATGAGGGGTTTACTTCTCCTCCTTAATGGCATATTTCAAGAAATGCTGTTTATGTCAATATATACTTCTCTCCTCCTTAATGGTCACAAGCAGGAGTGGGGTAATAAACAGGAGTAGAAGGATAGCAGGATATGAAATTATAGCAGAAGTGGAAAGTATGAAACATAAATTACATGGATAATAGCAATATATAAGAAACATTATTATAACAACAACAACAACAAAAATACCCCAATAAGATAAAGCGTGTTAAGAGAGGCAATCTAACTTTTTGAGTTCTTCCCCTCATCCTCTGATTCCAGTGTGGAACTTCCTTTCATGGGTGGATGCTCCTCCGGAATAGGCAATTGCTCGCATGAGGCGTTTGAGGGAATAGAGAAGGAACCATGGGAAGACTCTGACACAGCTATTAAGATCACATTCCTTGTGGGGATCCAGTCAACGAAATTTAAAACGTTATTTCTGGGATCTTGAAGACTGTGATGCCCCGACCCGGATCTCTATACGAAATCCCGAGGTCGAGTCGCCAAACAACACAACCAACAAGAAAACGAAAAGCACGTGGCGTAACCACCCGTACTTACAACAAAATCCAACGGATTAACCTGTTAAAAATAAAAACAAATCATCGGCGATACTACTGCCGGAAACCAACTAATAACAACCACGAGTTTACAACTCGGGAAAGAAAGCAACTACAACAACAACAACATACACCGCGAGCTACAACATGCTCGGGAAACAACAGAAATAAAATCAACTATACAAAAGCGCGACATACATGTCGGCTACCAAAAGAATAATACAATAACCGAGTATAATTCAACCCCAAAGTAAAGTCTATGTAACTTTACATAACCAACGTCCTCACCAAAAGAAATACTACTAAACAACATCAAGCTTCAAGAGTTTGTAAACCAAAATACAACCTGCTAGCAAACCGCAATCTCACCGATCTCACCGAGAACCGCTAGGCTGGCTCGAATCTAAGGAAAAATAATAAAAAACAACAGGGTGAGTCATAATGACACAGTAAGTTACTAAATGCAACTACATGACATGGCATAATGCTCATTCATAAACTGTAACATGGCATCATTTAAGTACACCAAACTGTAAACATGTACCACATAATCATAGGCACATAAATATCAATTACCATGTAGCACGGTGATGATCACATAAGTGCACGTAAATAACCATATTAAAAAGGATATGGTTGCTGTCTATCTGACTGTGCTGCTGTCGCTTTACACATATCAACTATCTTTGCCGAACCGGATCTCGTGCTCGGAACATACTGAACACACTGTACATACTATCGTTACATCTCTATTCTACTTAGCGAGGAAAGATACCATCGTTACTTCTCACCGTCTACTTAGTGAGGAAAATATTGTCATTACTTCTCACCATCTACTTAGTGAGGAAAATACTATTGGTTGCCATAGTTACGCGTATTGCTTATAACAATGGGACCACTTCCCACTAGGGCCAGTAGTGAGGACGAAAGGGAACCAATGAGGCGACCCATAGCAATCGCTTACCACAAAGGCTATGTGTTGTCGCATTTCCGACTCAAATCATGTATGCCAGCTGGACTTCCAAACGACGCACAAGTAGATATTTACTCGTAACATAACAACAACAATAAGGTTCAAAAGTAGTGAACCTTATCCCAACCAAGTAGGTCAATGATCCTACCTTAACACATTACTAACACATCTTGTGAAGTAAACTAATCAACATCTCAAAATTACATTTTTAGTCTTGAATCACATAATCATACAAGCACATATTTGCAAGTACTTCTCAAGAACCATTAGACCACATATTTAGTCTATAAACATCTACACATTGAGATACACATTTGATACCCAAACAAGCACATCTTAAGACTACTAATTTAGTCTAGTTACAAACCCATGTGTAGACTACTCATATAGTTCTCAAGCACAAACACATCAAGAATACTTATTTAGTACATTAACATCGAGTGCGAAGTACTACGCCCACAATGACGCTTGAAGCGTAAACAACTCATTCTTATAAATGCAAGTGCCCTCAAGTACACTTATCCTATTTCATATGGTTTTGTAGTCAAATCCCAAGATTAACGAACAATCGTTTATCACATCGAGACTGTTGTACTAGTCTCTTACATTACGTATTTTAATATTCATACGTGTAAACAACTCTTGGGAGTTGATAATTATATTAAACGAACATCCCAAACTACACAAGTCCAGATATACGGCTTGCTAAATTAATTAGACGCCATCTTACGCTTATAACCGGAGTCTTTATTTTACCAGTACCAAATTATCGGAGGGCTCAAACCCTTATCAAATGAACTCTAAATTTTGTAGGATTTTAACATGTCTTTTCGTAGATATTATTCTCTTCAAAAATCAAGTTTCTAGAGTCATTAACATACTTCTAAAGTTTGGGTATAATTGCCTTAGGTGAAATTTTCCAATTTAAGTCTCATCTTGTTCTTGAGCTAAATTCCATAGTTGAGTGCTCAACATCAACATACAACATCACCCAAACTCAACACTTAACACATAAGCATGTTATGCATCTCATCATATCATTTAAACATGGAATTATCAAGTAATCAAGACATGCATGTTCATAAATATTCATACATGTAACAAATTCTAACATACATGGGGGGTTTAGTAACTTACCTCCAAAGAAGACAATCAAGCTAACAAATTCATAATCAAGGCTTTGTAATGAAGTCTCCTAGTCTTTAGCAACACCTTGGTGGTCTTGCATGAAAGATCCAATGGTTGGATGTTTAGATATGGACTACACAGACTATTCTTACCTTCATCTCCCACACTGAAGCTCTCTAGGTTTTTAAGGAAGAAACATGTAAGAATGAAGTGTATTGTGTCTAGAGTGACTTAAATATGGTCAAAAGGTCAAACCAAGGTACAACACATTCAGCCAAGGGTCCAAGGGTCAAAAGCCAAAAATTACAAAGTCAGTAATGCTCTGTCCGTACGCTTCACACGGCTGTGTCATGTAAAGGCGCACAGCCGTGTCACTCTCGCACGGCCGTGCCAAGAAAGGCTGCACGGCCATGCCAAACTTACTGGAATGTCTGGCCACTCTTGCACGGCCGTGCCAAGAAAGGCTGCACGGCCGTGCCAAACTTACTGTCCAGTCTCACTTCTATTTATCTCTATTTCCTCGGTTCGATCACTTGGCCACTCCTAGGTGTGATTACACAACACTTATAACACATCTCATAGACATCATGAATCATAATAATCAAACTAACAATGCATAATTAATCTAACAATTCTTATAAACATGAAACAAAAATATAATTTAAAGCATAATTCAACTAATCATGCTACTAAAACAAGTCCAACATGTAAATCATATATATAAAGTAAGTAAATCACACGTAAGTAGAACCAGGGTGTTACAAAGACGATCTCTTAGTCGACGATTAATATGTGGGCATCTTCTTACTGTTTGAGGTTGTGTTGCCAAAGTAGTCATCATCTGTATTCTCCATTCGGTATAAAGAATTGGACGAGATGCAGACCTTGCTGAGTTTGTGTTCCTCATAATTTTGGAAGATGAAATGGAAGAAGGAATTTGAGGTTGATTGGAATAAAGAGTAAGAGAGGTAGGACTTTCTTTTAATGGAACTGAGAATATGTCTCTAGGAATTTTGGGAATTTGAAGGGACATTTTGGATTAAGGAATATGAAGAGACAAAAAAAATATGTTCCAAGAGTAAGTTAAATTTAATGTTATGTTTATGATGTGATGTTATCAATTTAACTTCTTGTTCTTTCTAATGATGACATAAGTTCAAGTAGATTAGATATAGCTGAATGTATTAGGTCATTAAATCATTTGAGATTCACATCACCAATTTGTTGGGTTCAAATGTTAAGTTGAAGTTATCAGCAAAGTTTAAAAGAATTATTTTGGAAATGGCTGGTTTGAAAATGACTCTTTTGAGGATGGCGTGATGAAGAAGAGTTAATCATAATGACAAGAATATGTTAGGCAAAGACACAAGATGGTTAGCCTGGAAGAAAAATATGCATTATACATTCAGGCTCAAGGCTTAAGTAGACTCTCCTCCTGACTTGGAGAAGAATAAACTTGAATTGATAGTATCTTGTCCTGGTGAGTAGTTTGAACTGCTTAGAATGGTTTACGAGTAGGCTCAGAACTAGAATGTAGCGAATTTGAGAAAGATGGGTGGTTAATGTTTACTAACATCAATATATATAAGCAATGTAGAACTTGATATTAGTTAGAAGAAGTGATAATATGAAAGCTTATGATCTTCTTGACCAGCAGACTCAAAGGATGACTGATCAAAATGCTTCTTCTAATAGAAAGACTATCAAGAGAATTAATCATGATATCAATTGTCGAAAATTTTTAGCAAGTATGAGTTTTTATTGAAAGTTTGAGTGAAAGTTGATGTTGATACTGATTGACAAGTCCAAGTTGATTCACATGATTTGTTCATGATTCTGAGTTTTGGGATAACGAACTGAGATATATTTCAATTTGGAATGTGAACAGGTTTGTTATTAGGTAGTATCTAAGGATATTCTCCTTTGATAAGAGTAGAAGAAGATGGATCCAGCAGGCATAGGTTCAGCTGAATTGTGTATAGCAGACAAAGAGTTAGCTGAAGGAAGAAAAACCTTAGCATTACTATTTATCCAGAATGTAAAGCTTTTGGATAACTATTGATATGGATAATTTGCCGAAGTTGAGTTCTAATATCAAGTGTGAATTGATGTAAGGTGGAGGCAATTTATCAGGTTAGAAAGACAGTATCAGCAGAGTTGGTAATGAACTCAAAATCTAAACAATCGAAAGTCTAATTTTTGAGAACAAAAGAAACATCAACAGGAATACCAATTATGAGGTCAAATAATCATGCAAAAACATGACTTATCAATGTAAACAAGAGGTATTGGGTTTTGAAAAGTTTCTTGACATCAGTTCATGATGACTGGTAGATAGAAAAGTCATCATTTAAAACAAAGGTTTTCTTAAATAAGAGAGTTTTATGAAAAACTTCTTTGCCTTTTGAAGTCGAATGACTAGCAGTAAGATCTGCTGATGAAGGAGTAGATGAGGATGACTTGATCAGCAGAGAATACAAACTAGGTTTTCCTGGTACTTTTCTTGTGACGTTAGTAATGTTAGGATAAGATAGAAGAGGACATGGCTGGACTGGGATCAGCAGTTGTAGAGATGGCTAGTTTTGGGTCTGCTGAAGTGTGTCCAGTGATTTGTTAGAAGACAAATAAGTGATATAGTGGTCATGACATTCATCAGCAGAGCAGAGATTTTGCTGAAGTGTTCTTTCATGTTTGGACCTAATCTTCTGACGAAGAGTATGAGCCATCGTATATAATAACAGGGGTTATATCAGCTGCTCACTCCTGAAAAAAATACTATGTTCGAAAAATAGTAGTTTTCCAGAGAATCCAAGAATATCTAACTATCTTCTGAGTAAAGTCGAGTTCCTTTAAAACTTACCAATTTTCTTTCATCAAATTTACATATGATAAAGTATACCAAGGTGATTTGAATTCAGCTTGTATACTAATTAGTTGTTAGTCAAAATGATACCAATTGTTATATATATAGAAATATATATATATGTATATATATATATATATATCAATTGTTGATGCTCACGAGTTATCTTTGGATTCAGACAACTGAGAGTTTTCAGTATCATTATAAAATCAGCTAACCTTGCCTTTTATTACCATAATCTCAGAAGTTGTACAACATTAAGTAGTTGTCTAAATTGAACACTAGTTGTTGTTGTGTTACAAAAGATGGAAGAGAGCCTTGAATTTTATACATGAAGCACTGGGATTTTAAATTTAAGGCACATAAGTATTTTCATATACTTTGATAATGGTAATCCCCTTATTAAAAAACAAAGTTCTCAGCCATCTTTTCTTTTATCCATCAGACAACCTTTGTTCAAAGCAAATGTACTATAGATCTTGTAACTTAAAATAGAAGATTAGAGATTGAGTAATTAGTTTACAGCTTTAAAGGTGAAGTTTAGACATGATAGGTCATCCTTTAAATTGTTGTTTTCTGCTCATTTTAACTTAGATCAGCAGACTTTGATTTTGAACACGGTAAGTTGATCAATTTCAGAAAGACAATTATCTAAGTGGTTGAAATTAAGTGGTATTCTTTAAAGATAGACCGATACTTAATATAGCAGATTTTCGTGGACAGGTTTGCTGATGGGTTTTCAGCAGAGTCTGTGTAAGAATTGTATGATCATCACATTAAGGTCAATTCTTCAAACGTCAATTAAGGTCAAGTAGAATTATAAGATGAAGAACAAATTATTAGATCAACACAATTAAAACACATTGATTCATACTATCATAGGGATACGAAGAAGTGGATAGTCATGAAAGAAAGTTGCTGAACTTGTATTCAATAATTCAAACAGTTTAAGCATGTCTTTACAAAGATCAGCTAAATACAAGAATAACAAGAAATGACTATACTGCTGATTATAAGACAAAATTAAGCAATGATTCATTTTGAAGGAGAAAATTTATTCTAGAGCATTATCCAAGATATCCTAATCCAGAGGACATGGTGGATGGATCAGTCGTGGATTTTGGAATAGATCAAGATGGCTAATATCTTTTTTATCTCCTCCAACTCTGGGGGGAGGAAGAACATGTATACACCTAGAGGTTACTCCAGAAGAACCTCAGGCTGATAGCCGTAAAAGATTTACTGCTTTGACTACGAATCCCCTTTGATAAGCACAAGGATGGATGGTAGTAGTTAGCAGTTCATCATCCTCATCAACACCCCATTAGCTACCTAATCCAGTCAAGCTAAATCATCTGGATCAGCCATCTTTGGGGTGATGGCTTGTATACTTACATATGACCAAACGAGTTGTTTGGAACAACAATTTATCAAATGCTTGCCAGACATTAGATAAATCTTATCCGGGATCTTCACAGTTATGATTATGTATACACGCAGAGTTACAATGGTAAGATTGGTGGATCTTCACAGTTATGCTTATGTATACACGCAGAGTTACAATGGTAAGATTGGTGTATACTAGGTGATTTCCATAGTGATTCATCTGAAAGCAGTTTAGTATATCAATAAGATTGATAACTAAATGTTAGAAAGGAACTGAAATCACTAAGAACATAAATTGATAACCTTCTATTTTGCCTTTTAATGGAAATGATTATAAAGACATTCTTTAGTGTTCTGAGGATCAAAAGTTTATGGCAGTCTCAAAATCATCAAAAGATATTTGGCCAAAACTTTAAGAATGTCAGACTAGAAAAAAGAAGATATCTTTTATCAAATACTTTCAAGAAGAAAAATTGAAAACTAACAATAAATGATTTCTGAAACAGATATATTGATAAATTTCTCAGACTTTATAACTGTGAATTTAAAAGATTTTCATAGTTTTAAAAGAATTTAATTTTAAGAACATATCTTAAGAGATTTGAATCAACATATTTTATGAAACAGAAATAAATCGAAACAACTTTGAAGGAATATGAAAGAATCATACCCAGTTGTTGAGATGTTGAATTGATCTAACTCTTGAATTTGTACTTAGTAACATTTTGAGAAAATTTTTGAATCAGTGTTTAACATCTTGTAAGTATCAAGCAGTTGGTAAGTATATATGATAATAGAGTTAGAAGAAAGGAAGGACTCTATTTATACTCAGAGGCAAGACGAAGGATCAAACCAATAAGTGAAGTTTACTGTTGGTCTTGTCCTATCTCATTCACTTGTGAAGTCAGGTTGCAAACCCGAGGGAGTGATATTTTCAAGATTTGGTGAAATCGTTTTTAAGTAAAAAATCTTTTGGTTGGTCAAACACATTTTGTTGATTTCTCAGAAAATCTTAAAAAAATTGTCTTTACTTTAAACGAGGTAGTTAGTCTTCGTAAAGCGTGCCTCTACTTTTAATAGACTAGTGAATGAGACAAGTCATTTAAAGTTTTACTCCTATAAGTCAGCACATATAACTGATCTTATGAAGTGCATGTTGGCCAATCTGGAACTTCAGCCAACCAGATTTGGAAAGACGTTTTAAGAACATTTCAGGTCAGCTGATATGAAAAGTGCTGACCAGTCTTTGGAAAACGTTAGCATAAAAGTAAATCATACAAGCATACAGATATAGCATGACGAGCATAGTATGATATAACTTTATTAATGTAGCATGTTTGATAACAGATTGAAGAGTAATTCAGCAGACATGGATGCATACATATAACAAAGCAGTTACTGACCTGTTTTGTGTGTATGCTGGCGAAGTGGTCATTCTCAAAATCATGGACTCATTAGTAGACTTTTATAAGATAGTGCCATAGTCCAATAGGTATTGATTTGGCGTTGTGCTATAAGAGTGAGTGAAGAACATAGAAAGTTATTCATGGGTTATCAGCAGTCCTTCATAAATAAGCAACCAAGTTGATGTCTACTGATGGAGAGATATGTTGCACCTTTGACTTTTTATTATATGAATTCATGCCTTAAATACTCATAGAAAGATTGTCAGCAACATTTATGAGCTAAAAGTAGCTCCAAAAATCAATAATACAAATGAGATATAGTAAGCACATTTAGTAATGGATAATTACTTAAACATGACTTATAAGTGTAATCCAATAAGATATGAAAATAGAAACCTAGATTATTTTCTCATTTTTCCTTTTGAACACATCTATTCATAGTAGTTGAAGAACTTGTTCTGAAGTTGAGCATAAATTCATAGGCCGTATCTTGTAGGTAGAAGCTTTCCGCTGAAGAAGAACAGTTTCATCATAAATGTCCTTAGAATAAGAGCTAATATCCACAGTGATTTAGAGATGACTTAAATTTGATTTCCCTTGAATTACTGTTAGAGATCTTCTGGATGCTATTGCTTTTGAACTTTTAGTGATTAGTTACATACCTTCTCTAAATGGATAATTAGCAAAGTCTTCAAAAACTAAGTATCATAGAATGTAGGGATCAGCAGATTCCATGATACGAAGTTTTTCACACTTAAACATGTCCAAAGAGATTGTAACACCTGTATCATTCGTATCATTTGCATGATCATTATTTATCAAATTCATGTGATGTTATGCATATTTCATGAATATATTTCCTTCGAACATGTTCCCACTCTTGTTGATTTTCATGTGTTTTATATGCCTTGAAATCATTGTTGGATTCTTGTAACCAATCGTGTTAATCTTGTGTTACGCTTCTAGCTTCGTTTCTGAAATTTTCGGGAACCTTCCTTGATCATTTTTACCTCACTTTGGACTTAGATTCACTTTTGGTTCATTGGGAATTATTTTGGGAGACTTTTATAAAGTTTGGAGCTACTGGACACAAAGCGATCGCCCTGTACCTCCATAGAGCGATCGCTCTTCAGCCAGAATGACACAGGAAGAATCTGGGCACAAAGCGATCGCCCTGGGTTCACCACAGAGCGATCGCCATGTTGCCAGAATTTTGGATTTTCCTTGCGCGCCCTTGACAGCTATTGCGAAATTTTAAGTAATTGACCAACTTTGACTCCAAATCCTTGGACACAAGTGAGCCACATCTCCCCCCACCTAGACCAGCCTTCTTGGATATATAAAATCCATGGGAGAGCCTTGATTACTCCCATATTCAGCCATTAACACCCAGAATTTTAGAGAAAGAGAGTGAGAGTTCTAGAGTGAGAAAGTGAGCTAGTTTGCTCATTTGAAGTCCAAATCATAATCCGATTTTGCCATTGTGGAGCTGTGGACTAGGAGAACACATTCATTGGATTGCATATTGCTTTCCTAAATTTTTTCTTGGTTGATTTTCTGCTAGAGGTAAGCTACTACCCCTCTCCGTCTCTATTTATGTCGTGCATGACATCCTAGCCTTGTAAAATGGCATTTATATGTTGAAATCAACATGTTTGAGCATGTTTTGATGTTGAGCCATGTAAATTTCATGGATGACTTGTTTTATATATTGGAAGACTTGTTTTGTCTTGGTTGGTCCACATAGACATGGTATTACTTGTTAATCTTGAAGTAAAAAATGATTTTTCTTCGATTCGAACTCATTAGAAACGATTGATGACTCTAACGGAGTTGAATAGGTTTTCATAATTGATGAGACCACATGTGTGACTTGGGGATTTCGTTGTGATACGAGAGTTTTGTTGGGGAAATTAGTTACCCAAATTGTGTTTGATGTTGTTGTTTAAATCTCGTAAATATTATGAGATGGTTGATTATGTGAATAGGATTATTATGTCCTACTTGAGACATTGATGTTTAATAATGTTGTACTCCCTATCTTGGAGTGTGTATTGTTGTTGTGAATGTCAAGTAAACATCTACTTGTGCATTTGTTATGTCCATGGATTATTTGTTGGCGGTGTATTGATGCTCGATTATTGCGGGAGCCGAGGCTACGTAATAATTGAAGATCAATACATCGGGCCTCGCCTTACCGTTAGCCATGGTAGAGGCATAGCGCCATTTGTTGTATGGAATAAACGCAACCTTGGTATGCTATTTCGTGGTTGATTCTTGGGTCATACGGACCAAGATCACCCGCGACGTGAATACAGAAAATGGTTCACAAAGAATTGGTTATGGTTTGATTCGTCGATCGAGCACGTCAACAATGGCTACTACATTAGTATATTATATGTTGGTTGGTTGGAAGTATTGGGTATATTGGACTTTTAAAAAGTGTTTATATATCGCACTTATGTGATTCCTATATATATGCGAATGTTGGTCATGGTTTCCAACTAATATGGGTCAGTTGGCGACTGTTGAGCCTCTCATGTAGTATAGGGTAACTTGTTATTATGAGATGTTTGATATATGCTATGTCTCATGAATGTTATATCATGCCATAGCTTGTTGTACTTGTTAATATTACTGTCTTGCATCTTGTATGACATATCGTTGCATTAGTAGCTTATTGAGTTTTAAACTCACCCCGTCCAATATTTATTTGTTTTCCTTAAATCATGGTCTGGCAAGGAACCCATAGTAGGAGTTTACTTCGTCTCGACATTTCTGCAGGTTGTTCTTTTGGTTGTGCTCTTCAGGCCTTTGTGTTTCTTTGGTGAGGCCGAGGGTATACATTGTTACCTAAACTTTGTAATGTTAGGTAGTGTGTGTTGGTTCTTTGATTGTATTATTCTTTTGGTTATGTCGACATGGTTCTCGTGCTTAATGTAATCATTATTATTTGTTACTTCCCCATACTCTAATTTGCTTATTGTTGTTGTTCTCCGAGCTTATTGCTCGTAGAGGTTAATGTTTACATGATTGATTTTATGTTCAAACTATGTTTTTTTTTAAACAAGTTAAGTTCCCTGTCACGACCCAACAGAGCAATTGCCCTGTTGCCAGAACTTCGAATTTCACTGCACGCCCTTGACAGCTGTTGCGAGATTTTAAGTTATTGACCAACTTGGACTCCAAATCCTTGGACACAAGTGAGCCACGTCTCCCCCCACCTAGACCATCCTTCTTGGACATATAAAAGCCATGGGAGAGCCGTGAATACTCCCATATTTAGCCATTAACACCCAGAATTTTAGAGAAAGAGAGTGAGAGTGCTAGAGTGAGAAAGTGAGCTAGTTTACTCATTTGGAGTCCAAATCACGATCCGATTTCGCCATTGTGGAGCTGTGGACTAGGAGAACACATTCCCTGGATTGCATGTTGCTTTTCTAAAGTTTTTCTTGGTTGATTTTTTGCTAGAGGTAAGCTACTACCTCTCTTCTTCTCTATTTATGTCTTGCATGACATCCTAGCCTTGTAAAATGGTATTTATATGTTGAAATCAACATGTTTGAGTATGTTTTGATGTTGAGCCATGTAAGTTTCATGGATGACTTGTTTTATATGTTGGAAGACATGTTTTGTCTTAGTTGGTACAAATAGACATGGTATCACTTGTTAATCTTGAAGTAAAAATGGTTCTTCTTCGATTCGAACCCATTAGAAACAATTGATGACTCTAATGGAGTTGAATATGTTTTCATAATTGATGAGACCACGTGTGTAACTTGGGGATTTCGTTGTGATACGAGAGTTTTGTTGAAAAAATTAGTTACCCAAATTGTGTTTGATGTTGTTGTTTAATTCTCGTAAATATTATGAGATGGTTGATTATGTGAGTAGGATTATTATGACCTACTTGAGACATTCATGTTTAATGACGTTGTACTCCCTATCTTGGAGTGTGTATTGTTGTTGTGAATGTCAAGTAAACATCTACTTGTGCATTTTTTATGTCCATGGATTATTTGTTGACGGTGTATTGACGCTCGATTATTACGGGAGCCGGGGCTACGTAATAGTTGAAGGCCAATACATCGGGCCTCGCCTTACCATTGACCACGGTAGGGCATAGCGCCATTTGTTGTATGGAATAAATGCAACCTTGGTATGCTATTCCGTGGTTGATTCTTGGGTCGTAGGGACCAAGATCACCTGTCGACGTGAATACAGAAAATGGTTCACAAAGAATTGGTCATGGTTTCCAACTGATATGGGTCGGTTGGCGACTATTGAGCCTCTCGTGTAGTATAGGGTAACTTGTTATTATGAGATGTTTGATATATGCTATGTCTCGTGAATGTTATATCATGTCATAGCTTGTTGTACTTGTTAATATTACTATCTTGCATCTCGTATGATATATCGTTGCATTAGTAGCTTATTGAGTTTTAAACTCACCCCGTCCAATGTTTATTTATTTTTCTTAGATCACGGTCCGGCGAGGAACCCATAGTAGGAGTTTACTTCGTCTCGGTGTTTCTGCAGGTTGTTCTTTTGGTTGTGCTCTTCGGACCTTTGTATTTCTTTTAATGAGGCCGAGGGTATACATTGTTACCTAAACTTTGTAATGTTGGGTAGTGTGTGTTGGTTCTTATGATTGTACTATTCTTTTGGTTATGCCGACATGGTTATCGTGCTTGATGTATTTATTAATACTTGTTACTTCTGCATACTCTGATTTGGTTATTGTTGATGTTGTTCTCCAAGCTTGTTGCTCGTGGAGGTTTATGTTACCATGGTTGGTTTTATTTCTAAACTATGTTATTAAACAAGTTTTGTCTCTGGCTTATTAATATGCCGATGAAGTATTGTTTTGGTTTTAAAGAAAAACTTTGCACGTGCATTACAGGGTTTTATGCATTCGTTTTATACTTGCATCATAAGGAATTTTTATGATATGTATGTTGTGTTTCTCGTCCTTCGCGATCCGACTTGGGGATTCCACATAGGAATTCGGGTCGGGTCGTGACATTCCCGGCTAGTTATTATGCCGATGAAGTATTGTTTTGGTTTTAAGGAAAATATTTGCACGTGCATTACAGGGTTTTATGCATTGGCTTTATACTTGCATCATATGGAATTTTTATAATGTGTATTTCGTGTTTCTCGTCCTTCGCGATCTGACTTGGGGATTCCACGTAGGAATTTGGGTTGGGTCGTGATAGTTGGTATCAGAGCATAAGTTAGATAACTTGGAATGGATTCTTGGTTTAGGAGGGTGGGTTGTGTGTTTGAGTCATTAACGTCGAGTGTTTGTTGCAGGTGTTTGACAATGGTAGAGACACGTCATCGTACCAATACGGATAGGGTTGGTACGAGTCAAGTTGGGGAAGCCGCTGGAGCTGAAAGCCATGCTTCACCACCTAGACCACCTCCTACTCAACCGAGAGTTCAGTCGATAGGGCAACCAAATGCACTACCTGAGGCAAATGTGAATCTGAATGAGGCTTTCATACACACTATGCAGGGATTTATGCAAGCTATGATGGAAATGAATCGACAAACTATGGATATGCATAGACAGGCAATGGTAGGACAGGGACAAGCAAGGGGAAACAGAGTAGATCAGTCAGCTAGGGGTAATAGAGGTAATGGAGACTATGATCGTAGATTGGGGAGGTTCTTGAAGATGAAACCTCGTAGTTATGATGGTGAGCCTGATCCGATGAAAGCGGAAAGGTGGATTGAATCTCTGGAAAAGATATTTACAGTAATAGAGTGTACCGAGGAAGACAAAATTAAGTTCACAACGTTCAAACTGGAGGATACAGCGAAGCACTGGTGGAAGGTACTAAAGGAAAGTTGGGTACAAGATTGTGTGGTTCGTACTTAGGAGATGTTCTTAAGGGAGTTTAAGAATCATTTTGTACCAGATGTGGTTCAAGGAAAGAAGGAAGTAAAATTTCTTGGTCTTGATCAGGGGACGATGACTGTACCTCAGTACTCTGCCAATTATACTAAATTGGCAAGGTATTGCGTACATTTGATTCCAATGACAGAGAAGAAGATCTACCGCTTCGTGAAGAGTTTGAGGACTGAATATCGTAAGCAACTCTTACCACTTGAATTGCCAAGCTATCAAAGTGCAGTGGACAAAGCCTACTGAATTGAGCATGATATAGAGGAGCACCGTGGCAAGAAGGGTAGTTCAAGTGGGAACTCGCAATCATCACAATCACATTGGAAGAGACAGGGTGCAAGTGGGACTACTAACCGAGGGAGTAATACTAGTCGCCAGGGAAGATAGTTTCGTCAGCAAACTGGGAATCAGGGAAATGTTGGCCGTGGACAGCGTGATGCAAGAATTACTTGTGGGTTTTACAAGAAGAGTGGGCATAATGAAGATAAGTGTTGGTTGAAACAAGGGAAATGTTTGTTGTGTGGTAATGGCACACATTTTCAATGGAAGTTCCCTAAGAATAAAGGGACACAGCCGGGAGGTGCACAACAGAACGTTGGGGTTAAAAGAGACAACGAGGGTCATCCTAGAGTGCAAGGTCGAGTCTTTGCCTTAGACCAGAAGGGAGTTCCTGAGGCCCCTAATGTCATAGGAGGTACTTTAACCATCTCTAGTGAGAAAGCCCGAGTGTTAATAGACCCAGGGTCATCACATTCTTACATTGCATTAAATTTTGCTTATCATTTGCATGCTATACCTGAGTTATTGCCATATGTGTTGGAGGTGTCTACTCTGTTGGGAGAGTGCCACGTAGCTTTGGATGTTTATCGTGCATGTGATGTAGTTATTGATGATCATCACTTACCTGCGAATTTGGTCATTTTGCCTATACGTGATTTCGATGTTATTTTGGGAATGGATTGGTTGCATGCTCATCATGCTATTGTTGATTGTCGTAAGAAATTGGTTACTTTTGATTTACCAAACGTGCCTTCATTTGTGTTTATGGGTGATAAGATTATGGGCGGTATTCAGCTTGTTTCGGCTTTGAAAGCTCGAAAGTTATTGTCTCATGGATGTTCAGGGTATTTGGCTTGTGTTGTTGATAGATCACAAAAGGTTGTTACCTTTAAGGATGTTCCTATTGTTCATGAATTTTTGGATGTATTTGCAGCTGATTATAATTTGCCTCCAGACCGAGAGTTAAGAGTTTTGTATTGAATTGTTACCAGGGACCGCACCGATTTTGAAAGCACCTTATCGTATGGCACCAGCTGAATTGAAAGAGTTAAAAGTCCAATTAGAAGAGTTACTTGATCGGGGTTTTATTAAATTGAATGTATCGCCTTAGGGTGCACCGGTGTTGTTTGTGAGGAAGAAAGATGGGTCTTTGAGGTTATACATTGATTATAAGGAATTGAATCGAGTGACCATTAACACTACAAGAAAAACGTGTATTTGGAAAGGCTAAAAACCGTCCCCTATTTTGAGTAGTTTGCTCTATTACCCTAATGCAAGGGTGCCAAATACATTTGTCTCGACTCAAAATCGCCCCAAATAATATTTGGCACGACAAAAATAGTATTTTGAGTAGTTTGCTCTATCCCTAATGCAAGGTTGCCAAATACTCTTGTCTCGATCCAATATCGCCCCAAATAGTATTTGGCACAACAAAAGTGATGGTTTTACATATATGTGCCATTTAGCACGTATTTGGGACGATTTGTAATGACCTAACCCAATTGGGTATACGTCTTGTAATGACCCAACCCAAATAGGTATTTAGCACGGTATTTTTTTTGCCCTCTCAAATATATTTGGCATGCTTTGGTCACCTTCCCAAAAAAGTATTTAGCACGATTTATTCCTCTCATTGAACGTATTTGGCACTATTTTTTCTGTCTTCCCATAAATATTTCATACTATATCATATTATAGTAAATCAATCTAAATATTACCATACAAAAATCAAGGGAAAACAAATTGCATATATATTATGATTAAAAATATTTACATAAATCTCTCTTGAATATTATCTTACATAGATCCATAACTTCAAGTCATAAGCTAGCACAAATACATAAACATGTCTTTAAATCAATGCATCTAAAGCAAAGCCAACATTCGAAATAGACGAGACAACAAACTACATATAAAAATGATTACTCTTCACCAACATAACTCTGAGCATGCAACTCCATTCATATCTCCAATATATAAAAAATAGTTGTATATTAGTTACAAGCGTATAACTTGACCTGCATGAATGTCAGTAATTTCAGAGAGCAATTGCAGAAGATGCTGCCTTGCCCATTGGCATAATTAATTGATGGAATCAATAATCAAATGACAAAATTTAAAGAAAAACCCAAGTACCAAACAAACGTAAACAAGTACTTTGTATTCAATAATTAGCAACCTCAAAAATATGCTCATTCTCCGTAACAGAGACTTCATATACATATACATAAATACATTTACATATACTTATGCATATAAAAGACCCATAATATTTACAAAATAATACCCAAGAAAAAGGTGGCTTAACAACAAAGAAAAGAATCATGAAGAACGACAACTGATCGCATGAAAGAAATTGATTAAAAACAAAACAGTTAGAGGAGACCAAGAATCAATTCACTATAAACAAGTCTATTTGAACCATTTATCCTTAAACCCAACCTCAATCCATCATGAAAAGATGCATGCACAATCACAATATTTCACCCATTAAGTAGCTAGATAATGTTTTAGTAAAATCAAAAATAGAAGCATAAGCATCATTGAAGAAACTCATATGTTAGGTAAAAGGTGCAGATATTTCTACTATCATAAAGGAACTTCAAAAGTATCAGTGATGGATAATTATATGTGCACAAGGTGAAAGCTTAAAACCAATTCCAACTAGCTCGCTTGTAAGACACTAATATGAATACATATACACATGTACATATACATACATAATATATATATATATATATATTTATATGTATATTTATATATGTATGTATGTATATATGTGTGTATAACTCAACTCAATTACTTGGGGTCGGCTATATGTATATTTTACCATTGAAGAGAAACTTATGAGAGCAATACTTTTATCAAAAATAACACAATAGGTGGCTATTTGGAAAAACTTTAGGCTAGTGAAATGAACTTACCAACATAGGCATAAAGTATGTCAACAACTCACCGAAGGAAGGCAAGAATGATACCTTGATGGTTTTAATCAGAGTACCCAAACAATCACCAACCTGGTTTCACAAAAGGAAATATATAAATCAAAAGGATGATAATCAATCACTCAGAAAACAACATCAAACAATCTCTATGGGCATTACCAGTAGGTACTACAAATTCCTAAATTCCTGTCCATAAAACATACAAATAACAGGGATTAACCACATAGTGTCATTTTATTAGCATATACTATTAAGGACTTCCAACATACTTCATCAAAAAATTCTTTTTCTTGCTCGTTTTCTTCTTTCAGCAATTCCCCTTCTTGTGCAACAAAGTCCTCTGCTTTGGCTCTCTCCGCTCTTTCTCTTTTTCTAGTTGAACTGATAGTAATCACTTGCTTCATCTCTTTGACTATGGCCCTTACCTGGCTTTCATCAAGAATAGGCCCAGCAATCTGAAACAACCATAGAACACCGATGAGCAATATAATTTATTAAATTAGTGAGAGCATGATTTGCCTCTTTCCTGTTACATCTTGGTACTTATAAGACTTCTTGAAACAACCCTCCAAGCATAAGTGACCAATTTTCCACAAATAATAAATACTTTTGACTAGGACTTTGATCTTGAACATATTTAATGTACTAAGTGTAACAACCCGAGCCCGGTCTGCCACGCATGGCCGCACTGGCCCACTAAGCACCTGGATCAACTGGCCCACCACAAGCCACCCAAAAGTCCATGGATAGGTTGGTGCCCAGTGGTAGTGGGTGACCACTTATAAGACATACACAAGTCCCACATCTACCCGATGTGGGATATCACAATCGCCCAATCCTTGACGTTCTCGTCAAGACCCAAAGGAGGTCCAAAGGATCGGCACCTCGGGTGATGTGTTCCAACACATTTCCGACCTGGACGCACTGGCCCATTAAGCACCTTGGGTCAACTGGCCCACCACAAGCCACCCAAAAGTCCATGGATAGGTTGGTGCTCAATGGTAGTAGGTGGTCACTTATAAAGCACACACAAGTCCCACATTTACCCAATGTGGGATATCACAATCTTCCCCACTTGAATCCCACATTTACCCGATGTGGGATATCACAATCTCCCCCACTTGAATCCTTGACGTCCTCGTCAAGACCCAAAGGATCGGCACCCTGGACAATGTGTTCCAACACATTTTCGGCCGGGACCCGCTCTGATACCATTTGTAACGACCCGAACCCGAAGCCCGGTCCGCCACGCATAGCCCACACACTGACCCACTAAGCACCTGGGTCAACTGGCCTACCACAAGTCACCCAAAAGTTCATGGATAGGTTGGTGCCCAGTGATAATGAGTGACCACTTATAAGGCACACACAAGTCCCACATCTACCCGATGTGGGATATCACAATCGCCCAATCCTTGACGTTCTCGTCAAGACCCAAAGGAGGTCCAAAGGATCGGCACCTCGGGTGATGTGTTCCAACACATTTCCGGCCTGGACGCACTGGCCCATTAAGCACCTTGGGTCAACTGGCCCACCACAAGCCACCCAAAAGTCCATGGATAGGTTGATGCTTAGTGGTAGTAGGTGGTCACTTATAAAGCACACACAAGTCCCACATTTACCCAATGTGGGATATCACAATCTCCCACACTTGAATCCCACATTTACCCGATGTGAGATATCACAATCTCCCCCACTTGAATCCTTGACGTCCTCGTCAAGACCCAAAGGATCGGCACCCCGGACGATGTGTTCCAACACATTTTGACCCAAAGGATCGGCACCCCGGACGATGTGTTCCAACACATTTTCGGCCGGGACCCGCTCTGATACCATTTGTAACGACCCGAACCCGAAGCCCGGTCCGCCACGCATAGCCCACACACTGACCCACTAAGCACCTGGGTCAACTGGCCTACCACAAGTCACCCAAAAGTTCATGGATAGGTTGGTGCCCAGTGATAATGAGTGACTACTTATAAGGCACACACAAGTCTCACATCTACCCGATGTGGGATATCACACTAAGTTACCTTAAAAACTCCAAAAGACTCGTAGAAAACAGACAACTAAAGTACAACAACTAACAAAGATATGTTTTAGAAAACGATCACAACTTCCACTAGAAAACTCCAAATAAGGAACTATTTTTTGCACAGGAAAGTAAACTTCTACACCAGCCTTGCAATTGTTGGCTTTCTAGAACGATACAGTTCTGCTCTTGAAGTAGACCCAAAACAAGACCTGTTGACATCAAGTTTAGGCCATTCTTTTCATTATTTAATTCAGCCATTGCTTGCTTGGCATGATTTTGAGACACTCCTGCATCACATGATACTATCACAAGACCTCTTATCAATTTTTCTCTATATAAAACATCAAATGTTTGAATTATCGCATACGAAAGAAAGAAGAATATAAGCATATTTATAATAAAAAAAACATAAAAGAAAATAACATATAATACAAACACTACTGGAAAAGTCCTTTCTATTTTTCTTAATTAACATAAATGAAAAATAATATATACTCCCTCCGTTCCAGGCAAAGAATCTATTATTCTATTTTAAGATGTTTCACATAAAGAGTCCACTTTTAAGAATTATGCCTACAATCTTCATAATTTTATAACTTCACCCTCCACATGTGGTATAAACTTGTTAACTATGCTCAAGCATTTTTGGTATTATGACATTCTAAAGATACTTATATATCCCTCAATTATTAGACTTTTCAAACATGGACTCTTTGGGTGGAACGGAGGGAGTATTATTGGGTGGAACGGAGGGAGTATTATTTAGACACTACCGGAGTTAGAAGACACAAGCGACAATAGAAAAGCCACAACAAAGATAAGTAAAAAGTTTAGGATACACCAGATTATTGGGATAGTAAAGGGCCAAAGGGAAGCTAGCTATCAACTGAAAACCAAGTGCTGCAACCATCATGGATACTCTACTTTATGCAAGGAATAACCGCAAGCCAAAACTAATTCAGGTTCTCTTTTTTTTCACTCTTTTTCTTGAAAAAATTACAATGAATCATTTACTAGCATGATTGTTGCCGATTAACAACATATGATAAAATCTAGGCGATTGTTGATGTGAAGGATTAATCCTCCCTTATGGTCTAGCAATACCCCAGACTTGTCTAAAAGAATATAAAATGCAAGGACTTCTACAACTAAGAGTATGAAATGCAGTCTGAACATTTGAGTATGATGAACATAATAAAATAAGGTAGGAATACTCGTAAGGAAGAAACTTCTATACCTTCTTATTGAATTGTGAAACAATAATAACTATGAACTAATGGCTGTTTTTCATTATTTTGTAACCACTAGTTCATGTTCTCAGTCTCCATTCCAGCTATTGAAAGAGGCCTCAGCCCTTAGGTGAAATCATTGCAGATAATTTTAACGAAAGTACGAGTAAATAGCAGCTCACTATGAGACAGATATGTAAAGCAAGAGTCTCTGATAAGGAAAAACAGAGAGATGAGAAAAATGAAGTTACAGTTTCCATTGCTTAAGCTTACTGGTTACAGCCAAGGCTATCTGTGGCATCCTCAATTCGAAATGCTCTTTTGAGTATCTCCTATCTTCTTGAGTTTTCATGTACATAAAAATATTCTTCCAGGCTATTACAATACCAGGTATAGGCATTTTATCACAATTTTTATTTAATGGTTAAAACAGTTTTATCATCGTAGAGTTGGGGCATGCTTGCAGTAACAAATAAAATGCTACATTAGAATGATTACATGATAGTTTAAAAGAAGCATAAACAATTTTTACCTTAAAAGAATAGTCCAGTGAGAGCCATGTTCAGCTTCTCAAGGTGGAATGGTACTCCTATTCCTCTCCCATTGTCATGGAATGTGCAGCCTTGAAGGCTTAGACGAACATCAAGACAGATCAAAAGAGGAATTTCAATTCTATACAATGCAAGTCTCCCCAGCCAATGATGTGAGCAAAGTTTAAGCCAATTGGGAAAGCCAAGTATTGTGCAGACAAACATCAGCAAGGTACTACAACATCTCTAAACCAAAAAAAGGAGAAGTTGAGTTAATTTTTCTTTCTTTTGTTTGTCTGATTTATCTCTCCTGCTATCAGTGAATTGTTGAGCTTTCAGATATAATCAACAGATTTTCGAAGCCAAAGAATATCAGTGAAACAGAGTTCAAGAATTTGCAACAAAATTTTGCATTCCAGTACCATAATTCCTCTTACATATCAGCCATTGCAACATTACATAAACCCAATTTAAATTGAGACAAAAAAAAAAGAATAATGAAGGAATTACGAAAGATAATCTGTTACCTTGTGTCATGCAATATCTGGTATTATAAATGTATTCTTCTTTCTTTCTTTCTTTAAGGCTTATTTCAGAGCCAACAATAATTTTATTGAGTTTAGAGACAAGAAGCACATCTTAATCTATTATTTCACTTTTTTCTCATCAGCAACAACATGCAATCAGAGCTTGGGGTTCACTGGAGCTCCTCCTACAGGTTCAAGATGCCCCACATGTGATATGAAGAAAATTCAGTGGAAAATATCACTCAATCATGCATCAAATGACGTCTCATGCGAGCCACAAACTTTGAAAACATTATTTTTCTATTTTGCATTTTAACTTGAAGTGGAAATAAACTGATACCTCGAACTTAACAACCCAAACAAGAATTCAAGAAAGCATTAATATCTAAGGAATCATAGAAGAAAAAATGTAACAAAAACAAGAGAAAGTGCAAACAGAACAACAAAAAGTATTAAGTGAAAAAATATATACATACTTTTATAATGACAACAACAACCACAAATACTATTAATCAGACTTATCTTATATTGAAAAAGCCAACCACTTACTGCACCAGCTTGAAATAGTTAGATCATGTAGACTATTAATTCTCAAACATATCCGTTCCCCCTTTAAAAAAATAAAGATCAGAGTCATTCTCAAGGAAAAACATCAATGAAATAGCAAAAATGCAAGCTGTAAAACAGAGTGAATGGCAAAAAGAGAAAGCTGCAAATGTCAACCATTGTGTTACCCTCATAGTGTCTTATGCTCATAAAAAGTTAAAATAGAGAACCAACTTGCAATGCCACTATAATAACATCAAACCTGACTTTATTAAGCATCTCATGAGAGAGCTACTGAATTCCATCGATAATATTACTTGATCATTCAAAGAGTAAGAACGATCTCTGCTGTGAACCAACCTTAGAACACTACAGGTTTTTCCATTTTAACTCCAACACCTGAGAAATGATTAGACACGTTAGAATCTAAAGAACCATAGCAGAAAATTTATAAATAAAACGTAGTATATTAGCTCAACCACCCAACTTTGCCCAACTCTGTTTGACCACAAACTCCATCCTTCAGAATTCGGTGTATGCGACTAGGGTTGCAAACAGTATGCGACTGTGGCGGCGGGTGTTCTCCTTGATGCGGTGGATAACATAGGGGTCACCTTTGATGCTCTATCGACTAACTTTAGTGAGGAGCTTACGTATATAGTTGGATAGGTATGCTTCTCTTTAAGTTGGAGTGAGGGTTACATTCTCTTATCTTAGTAACTAAAAAGTACAACGGTTCAAAGTAACCAATTCAAATGTTGACTGATTCACTAATATTTGGGCTTCGTGATCAAAACTATATGTGATTTTTTTTATCAGCAAATGAAAATAGTTTTCGCCAATAAAAATTGAATCTTACTTAGAACACCCAAAGATACAGTCATCACCAAATAGACATTCACTACTAATTTCTTAATTCTAAGACCAACCTAATCCTGCTAAACTTTCGAGACACCCCATGTCTATACTAAGAACTCCTCACTATCATCTTAAGATCACTGGCATCTTCCCCTTTTCATCCCCACTAACACCGTCTTTACTATGGAACTAACTTCCCCTACCACTATTCCTATAAGCCATAAAACTGTAAGTGTTTTTTCTATCCAAAAACTACACGTGCTTTTTTTCTGCCCAAGAAACTGTATGTACTTTTACTGGATTTCGTTTTTACTAATGTTCCCTTACCAAGCTAACTTATCAAAGTTAGGTTTCCGGATCATATAACCATCATGTCGGTCTTCACATAATAGATAAGATTTAGTCTATATCAGACCACACATAATTCCTTGTAAAACTTGATGTATGTGTTATGTTTATCAATTTAGCAAATCGTCTTGCACAATATGAGAACATTGCAGCATTTGAAAGAGGGAAAGACGAAGCGCATTGCCAAGGAAACCATGCACTTGTTTGTCCCTCTTGCCAACCGCTTAGGACAAAGCGTGTGAAAACAAGAACTCCAAGACCTGTGTTTCAAATACATAGAGTCTCCTCAGTATTTAAAAGTTGAGACTGCTATTTTTGAGAAGTATGGTGGGTTTGAAGTGTCGGTTGTTGTTAAACACGTGAGGCAGAGTTTGAGAAAGAATAATATTCAGTTTGAGAGGGTTGAAGCTCGCAAGAAGAGTGTTTATAGCATCTACAGCAAATTGAGCAGGTTTCATTTTTTTGTAACCCTTAAAAGTTGTTTTGAGTATTTTAATTGCACCTCATGTTTCTTTAACTTTTTGCAGAAAAGACGTTGCAATTGATTCAATTTTTAACACCTTCGCATTACTGTGGTTAAAGATAAGAAAGACTGCTTTGACGCTCTACTAGTCGTTCGTGAAACTTACAAAAAAATTGCGAAACGCTCCAAGGACGAGTACCTTCTTGAAGCGCAACGGTAGGTACCTTCTTGTCAAAAAGGAAAAATGGAAAAGCAATGTACAAGAAGGTACCCGTCCTTGGGCTTCAAGAAGGTACCCATCCTTGAAGCTTTCACCAATTTCTTTACAAGTGTCACGAACGACTACTAGAACATCATGGCAGCCTTTCTTATCTTTGAGCACAATTCGTAATACAAAGTTGTCAAAAATTGAATCAATTGCAATGTCTTTTTTGCAAAAAAATAAAAGAAACATGATCTGCAATTAAAATACTCGAAACAACTTTTAAGGGTTAGAAAAAAAACAAAACCAGCTCAATTTTCTGTAGATACAATAAACACTCTTCTTTTGAGCTTCATCCCTCTCAAACTGAATTATTCTTTTTCAAACTTTGCCCTACGCGTTCAACAACAACAAACACTTCAAATCCACCATACTTCTCAAAAATAACGATCACAACTTTCAAATACTGAGTAGGCTTTATGTATTTGAAACACAAGTTTTGGAGTTCTTGTTTCCAGACACTTTGTCCTAAGCAGTTGGCAAGAGGGACAAACAAGTGCATGGTTTCCTTAGCAATACGCTTTGTTTTTCCCTCATGCAAACGCTGCAATGTTATCATATTGTGCAAACAATGTGCCAAATTGATAAACATAGCACACACATCAAATTTTACAAGGAATTCGGTGTGATCTGATATAAATTAAATTTTATCTATTATGTAAGACCAACATGATGGCTATATGTTCCGAACCTGAAACCTACATTTGATAAGATAGCTTGGTAAGGGAACACTAGTAAAAATAGAACCTAGAAAAAAAACACCTAGAGTTTTTTGGGCAGTAAAAGCATATATAGTTTCCTTGGACATAAAAAGCACTTACACTTTTATGGCTCTACAGGAATTGTGGCAGGGGAAGCTAGGTCCACAGTAAAGAAGGTGTCATTGGGGATGAAAAAGGGAAGATGTTAGGAATCTTAAGATGATAGTGCGGAGTTCTCAGTATAACATTGGGTGTCACAAAAGTTTACCAAGATTAGGTAGGTATTAGAATCAAGAAATTAGTAGAGAATGTCCATTTGATAATGACTGTGTATCTTTGGGTGTTCTTAAGTAAGATTCAGTTTTTATTGGCAAAAGTCATTTCCTTTTGCCGATAAAAAAATAATTACATAGTTTTGATCACGACATCCAAATATTAGTTATTTAGTCAACATTTGAGTTTGTCAATTTAAAACTTTAGACGTTGTACCTTTTACTTACTTCACACCCAATCCAACACAAAGATAAAAGAATATAACCCCCATTCCAACTTAGATATAGAGATAAGCATACCTACTCAACTATATGTGTAAGCTCTTCACTAATTCTAACCGGTAAAACATCAAAGATGACACTACGTATCCACCATGTCATGGAGAAGGACCGCCGCCACAATTGTGTTGCCAACGAAATTGAGACAACTTGTGCCAAGAAGCAAGGCAGTCTCACAATAGAGTATGAGGTACAACTCGTCATTGACTTGAGTCTGTTAATAGAAAAATTGTATTTAATTCAATGAGATCAACTTGTATTAAAAGAAATTGTATTTAATTCATTAAAACCAACTTGTATTACAATTGAAATTACATAATCTATCTATACACTGTTTGGAAACCAGTTCCATGAATTGGACTTGGACTTGGATTTGGGACTGTTACGTATTGGGACTAACGTAACCAAATTAGGGCTAGAATCTGGGATTTTAGGGAAGAACAGAGTAGTATACGAGAGAGAGAGAGAGCTGATTATTTCATAACCTGCTCCTTCCAAAGACTACAACAATATTAATACTAACAACTTGACTAACCAATCCCCGGATTCCTGCTAACCAACACAACCAACCGATTCCCTAACCAACATTATAAATAACTAACAATCTATGAGTACTACTGTTAAACAACAGTGTATTGCTAACAACCATCCGCTGACCCAAACAACACTGTATTCCCCATGGTCCTAATAACATTTCACCCTCCTTATAAACATCTTTGCCCCTCGAGGATGAGGAAGAAACAACTTGTATTGAAAAAACTAAAAACTAAAAGGACAGAATACAAGGTGCTTTCCATTGTGAAAGCTTCCATCTTGCCACTTGCTCCTCCTGGATCAAGAATGGGGATCATAAATTGGTGGAAACCCATTTCCGCTGCAATTGTGAACCATTTTTAGAACAAAAACCCTGATGTTAAACAACCTTATGCGTAAATTTCCAACCAACTTGAACTATGTGGAGCCATTTCACAATTTGAGCTATGCCAACATCGACACCTCCATCATTTGTAATAACCACTTTCAGCACCAGCCCATATCCAAGACCAGCTCCTTCAAGGACAATTCAAACCAGTTCAAAAACAAAGATAGTGTCATACAAGATTGTAAAGTGATGCATCAGAAAAGTCTTGTTCCAAGCACTATTCCATATAAAGTGAAATTGACAAAAATGCACCTTCCAGTGGGCAATAGATCATACACTGAAAAAGAAAATTATGACAACAAGAACTCTACTGACCATTGAACTGTCATAGTAAAATGGATACCCGCTATTGATAACTGCTGCTAACAGTAGTAACATGATGCCTAAGCCAAGGGAAATGCAGTGCCATTGTTGCAACCTTCCTTCAACAGTAATTTTGACAGAACTAGAAACCTGACTAACAAACTTCACATAAAGGTATCTCCCCTGACCACCTATGGTGTCATAATGACATTCCATTACTCTTTTTGGACAGACTTCCATTCAACCTTTTCACCGGGCAAAACCATCTTGAGGCATTCATATGAAAGGAATTTAGGATTTTGCAATGAAATTTCTCGAAATGTACTACTGAAGGGACCAAAATAACCCATACTGTGTTGGCATCGCTCTTAAGATTCAATCTTGATAGACCAGCAACTCACACACAAGCATGCTCAACAAGTAAAGTTGGAAAAACATTTATGACTGCATTTTTCACACCATTACCTTGAAACACTATTACTCCATCCTTCAACTTAATAACATACCTTCCCCTCCTAGGTCCCATAAATCAAGTGAAAAACCCAAATATATTCTAGATTTTACAACTTCAAGACAATACATAAGATTAGTATCCACATAACACATTCTCTTTATCAAACTTATCAATCCCACAGCTTTCTTCCCAAATGAAATTTCATGTCAAAATAATCATCATAACCTATTTTTGAAGCACAGTCTAATGTTATATTTTCTGCAAATGTACTTCCAAATTGATCACAAAAGCTCATCAGTTTAGAGCTTGATTGAGAATTACCTGGTTGAAGCAATTCCTCTGTTATCCGTGGTTGGACTTTCATCGAACAGTGGCTTGCGAGAATTCAGTTTGTGAACTTTTTGCAATATGATCATTCTCTTCTTCATCTAAGGCTGTTGGAAGAATTTCCATATCTCCTGCTTCCAGTGACTTCGAATTTCCAATAACGTTCTATTTGGAAGGAAAAAGATTTTGGGAATAAAGCCCAATCCTAGTATGTTGTACTTTTAACAGTGACAGCTCATGTTCAAAGAGAATAGGTCGAGTTCTAGAGAGAGAGAGTAGAGAGAGACAGAAAGAGAATCCTTCAGATCTGCTAGCCTCCGGTTATCTTCTCGAGACACGCGCTACCCAGGTAAGTTCGCCGGCTCAAGGCGAGTCCGGCGTCATCTTTCCAGTCGCCGGAGATCCGGTCACCGGCCGGCGAGTCAGCCGGATTTTGGTCGAAATTTTCGGTGCTTCAGGCTCGTCTCAGTGTACTGTTTCTAGTAAGCTGGCAACGCGAAGGTTTCTGTAATGAGTGAAGTGAGTTAGTCCAAGTGTTCGTGGGCGGGATCCTAAAGGAATGGACTGTGGAGATCGTGGAGATCGTATCATCTTCCAGGCGGGAAGATAGAAGTTTGATGTAGTTCGATCTGTCGTCAACAATGGTGTTTGTTTCAAATTTCTGGAAAAAAGTAGAGGCAAAGTCCATGTTGTGTTTTGATCATGCCAAAAAATCTGTATGAGGGGTACCGAATCTGGGCTCGATGGATTGTTGACAAAGCTTTTTCGGGATATTAACTGCAAAAGTATGTGTGTGTGTGGAGTGAGAGAAAGTCTGGATGCAGGGAGGGAGAAAGAGAGCAGACCAAGAGAGGAAGTCCTCTCCAAATGTAATTAAATTGGTTGGGGGGTGGCGAGGGGGTTTTAAAGTCTGGATGGATGGAGGGAGGGGGAGGGAGAGAGAGAGCAGACCAAAGAGAGGAAGTCCTCTCCAAATGTAATAAATGGTTTGTTGGGGGTGGGGGGTGTTTGTTATTGGTCCATCTTTTGTGTAAGTTTAGGCCGTACATCTTTGAAATATTATTTTGATAGTATACTTTCCAGATATATATTTATGTTCATAAAAGCTCCTTATTCCTTATTTTTTGAAATTCATCTCGAGGGTGAGGAGTATCATTTACTCGCAATTTTCCTTTGTTATGTCGAGAGTTTGCGGCTTTTGTCTTGACCTTGAAGACGTGTCTTCGGTATTCGATCTTGGCAGGGAATACTCGCATGAGTGCCTGGATTAGCCGAGGCTTTGCTGGCTCGGGATGACCGAGACTTTATATGCTCGGGATTGGCTGAGGCTTTACTGACTCGGGATGACCGAGGCTATGATTGAATGTTCGAGGTTACCGATGATTAACATGTCCTCGTCTTGCGAGGTTTGTTTACTTGCTCGGGGAGTTTGAAGCTTCAAATTGATTGCTTAAGTTACAGAGACTTTAATATGACCTCGTATTACTTTATTTGCTCGGGGATGCCAAGGCTCTGATTGCTCGGGAGCGTCGAGACTTTGTTTGCTCGAATGTATCGAGGCTCAATTTGCTCGGGGTGACAGAGTCTTTGCATGCTCGAGAGCGCCGAGACTTTGTTTGTTCAATGAGGCAAGGCTTCGTATGCTCAGCGAGGCGAGGCTTCGTATGCTCGACGAAGCGAGACTTTGTAAGCTCGGCGAGGCAAGGCTTTGTAAGCTCGACGAGGCGAGGCTTTGTAAGCTCGGCGAGGCGAGGCTTTGTAAGCTCGGCGAGGCGAGGCTTTGTAAGCTCGGCTCGGCGAGGCTTTATAAGCTAGGCAAGGCGAAGCTTTTTTGGTAGGGGTGGCGAGACTTTTTTGCTCGACTTTTATTGCTCGGCGTGGCGAGACTTTGATTGTTTGGTATAGTGAGACTTTTTGCTTGGCATGGCGAGACTTTTATTGCTCGGCTTGGCCATACTTTTTACTTGTTTGCTCGAAATGGCGAGACTTTGATTGTTCGGTGTGGCGAGACTTCTTGCTCAACTTGGTGAGGCTTTATTGCTCGGCATGACGAGACTTTTTGCTCGGCATGGTGAGGCTTTATTTGTTCGCCTTAAATGGCGATTGCCGACCTCGAGTGGCGATTTAGTGACCTTAACGAGGTAAGGTGCGTTTTAGTGACCTTAACGAGGCAAGGTGCGTTGTAGTGACCTTAACGAGGTAAGGTACGTTTAGTGACCTTAACGAGGCGAGGTGCATTTTAGTGACCTTAACGAGGTAAGGTGCGTTTAGTGACCTTAACGAGGTAAGGTGCGTTTAGTTTACTCGCCTCGAGTAGTGACTGCCGACCTCGAGTAGCGATTTTTTTGCTCGCCTCGAGTGGCGACTGCTGACATCGAGTGGCGTTTTGTTTGCTAGCCTCGAGTGGCGACTGCTGACCTCGAGTGGCATTTTGTTTGCTTTCTTCGAGTGGCGACTGCTAACCTCGAGTGGCATTTTGTTTGCTCGCCTCGAGTGGCGTTTTGTTTGCTCTCCTCGAGTGCCAACTGCTGACCCGAGTGGCATTTTGTTTACTCGCCTCAAGTGGCAACTGCCGACCTTGAGTGGCTATTTGTTTCCTTGCCTCGAGTGGCAATAGCCAACCTCGAGTGGCGTTTTGTTTGCTCGGCTTGGCGAGACTCCGTTTAATTAAGTACCTAAAAATTTAGGGACATCTATTTGCAAATAAACATATTGCCATTTAAATAAAGTTCAGGTAAATCATATGCCTATTACTTATATGATTAAGAGAGTAATTTCATTTTCATGTTATATGGCTAGTCATGATGCGATATAATAGTTATGATGCATAAGCAAAAAAAACATGTTATCTCGCACATTTTTAGGATAAGGTGTACTGGTGTCACGTCATGTAATTCATAAATTGTCGAATGTACTGAATTAAAGTAGGGAATAATATGTACATCTCAATCTAATATATTTTCACGGGACTAAGCATGGTAGCCCGAGTTAATAACATAACGCAAGTCATTTACGAGCTTTATACAATCAAAATTAGAGTTGCATGGTGAGTTCATTCGCAGTTGAAGTATAGCGATGAATATAGTTTAACTCGTTTCTATTCGCAAAGTGGGTGCGTAATATTGCAACTATTTGATATATTTGGGCAATAAATAAATGGGCTTGCACAGAAGTCTGGCCATGGTGTTCACTCTTGGATGGGGCACACTGTCGTTGCTTCCCAACTTTCTTCATAATCGCCGGCGATGTACTGCAGCTCTTTTTTGCTCTGAGTTCGTCTCTCCTGGTTGCCGGTGACATGTAGCTCCATCCATCCTTCCTCTATGCTTTCGGTTCTTTTTTTCTCCGAGATTCAATGAGGGGTTTTCTCCCCATTTTGACGAAAATGGGGGTTCTCTGATGATACCCAGCTGATGTGAAGAAAATCCCCCATGGTTGAGCATTGCAGTGTCGATTCCCGGTAACGGAACCAACTAATCATGCTAAAAATTCAGTGTACCGGGGTATCAAATCTGAGCTCGAGCCATAGATTGTTGACGAAGCTTTTTCGGTGTGTTTGTCGTCACGGACCATAGGATATTATCTGCAAAAGAGAACAACCTTGAAGGGCAGGGAGGTTTCCTCGCCAAAATCCTCTGGTGTAATAATCAGTATCCCATTGTATAGAAGAGAGTGAGTGTGCTAAGTATGTGTGTGTGGAGGGAGAGAATGAGAGAAGACTTTGGAGAGAGAGAGAGAGAGAGAGCAGACCAAAAGAGGAAGTCCTTTCCAAATGTAAGTGAGCCACCTATTTATACTAAATATGGAGGGTTGTTACCTGGGTCCATCTTTTATGTATGGGCTTGGCCCGTACATCTTTGGGGTATCCTTTTAGGAGTATACTTTCGGGGGTATATATTTGTGCTCATCATGTTTCTTTCGCTAGATGAGATCTTATGGGTTTGCGAGTGATGGAGAAAGCCTCTTTTCGCCGAGGTCTGTTTTAGAAGAAAAGATCAAAGAGTGATGTGCGCAAAAACGCAGCTCAGGTAAAAATACTTGGTCGTATCAAGAACTAATGAAGTGTATTAAGTACGAGTATCAACCCACATAGTATGGAAATATTTGCTCCAACTAAATACTAAAACTAGGCTACAAGAAAATGAATTAAAGACTAAAAATATAAACAAACTAAAAGTAAGCAATTAAAATTATATTAGCGTGAAATTGGTTTGACAACATCAAATTAGGATTAAAAAGATAGGATTGTGATATTTTTAGTCAAGCTCATGTCTAATCTAATCCTCTCTACTTTTCTTTAATTCAAGTCTTGGTAGATGGGCGTACACTAATATTTGCTACAAGCTCTTGCAACGACATAGCTACCCCTCTTTGTTACGAGCTCTCGCATCTTATAGAATAGAAGAAAAATAGCCGCGTGGTAGATCAATCACCCAATGACTATCTACGCGCGATCTCCTGTGGGTCTCACTTCATGCAAACAATTATTGTGATTTTCGGAATTAATAGAACGGGCTCTCGCATCTACCTTACCCTATAATTTAGTGGTCATCTAATGGTTGGCTAAGCCATCAAAAGCATTAGGAACACACAATGAAAACCAAGCACATGGGTAATACTTCATAGAGAGATATTCTCTCTATTGTTCTATAAACCATGACGGTAGCTGAGAACACAAAATTAGTTACTAAGGGCTTTCACTACGTATAGCAACCCTAAATTCCCCTACCTTATATGTAGCTAAGGTGCGAAAATCGCGTGACAAAACAAGTTCTCACAAGAGCTATCGGTGTGTGTCACAAAATACCAATTATTAAATTACTTGGTCTAAAATGTAAGGTAGCTCTCGCGAATCCAAAATAATTCTAAAATTATTTAACTAATGATCAATCAATTAAAATCATTTAGCCTACAAAATAATAACGTGATTGTATACTTCATAGAAAGAGAGATTAATTTAAAACACCACAAACGACAAAGATCATAATCACATTTCATAAATCATTTAAGCAGATAACCAATTTTACATTTTACAAGATATTTAACCCTAGAAATTACAACAAATATCATAAAATAAAGGTTGGAAGAATTGAACTGAGCAATGTTGAGATCCAGGGTTAAAATTACTAGCAAATGCTTTCTTGACTCTTGACTTTGATGCTCCAAACCTTCAAAGGTGGTCAATTTTTTAGAGGAGGAGAGAAAAATGGGACTGCTGCCCAAATTGGGGGCTCTTGTCCCGTAAGGGACTTCTTCTTCTAATTTTGGGGCTACCTTGGAGTATATAAATGAGGGCTTTTGAGAATTGGGCAAGCCAAGGGGCAAAATGGGCATTAGAATGAAGTTTTAGGGCTAAAAAGAAAAGGAAGAGGGAGCTGGGTCGTAGATGGAGCGAGCTGGAGGATGAACTCAAGGATAAGACTCACGAACTATCCAGGGTCTGGAGGGTTGATATGTGAGAGGGGTGGGTGAAAATCCAAATCAGGTTGGGGAATCCATGGCAGGGACACGGGTCATCCATGGGCTGGTAAAAGGCGGTGTGCCATGCTGAAAGGCTGCAGCCACATTAATAAGAAGTTCTGTTAATTGCAGCATGGGTTGCGGATGGAACGGGCTAAAGGATGAGCCCAAGGACAAGACTCGCGAACTATCCATGGTCTGGCGGGTCGATATGTGAGGGGGATGGGTGATCAGGTTGGGAAATCCATGGCCAGGAACATGGGTCATCCATGGGTTGGCAAAGGGCGACGTGGTGCGCTGAGAGGCTGCCACCACATTAATGAGAAGTTATGTTAATTGCAGCGCTGCTCCTGGACTCTCAGAATAGTCATACGTTAACCTCATTTGCCTTGAGATGCTTGACAGACTTTGACAGAATGATTCAAGTTTCAATTTTGCAGCCCTGAATTGCCCTAAATTTCGTGCTAAAATCGCCATGAATGCTCATTTATGTCTAGAAACTTTTAATAAGCACAAATACACAAAATAATACTATTTTTAAGACATAATTAACTAAAAAATAGCACTAAATAAAAGGAAATTTAAGGAAAAATTCATGAAAATCTTGAACTCATCAGAGAGATGGCACGAGGTGTTGTTTGTAAAGGAAAGAAATAGTCAGGGTATTTTTCTTAGAATTTTTGCTCGAGTTAAAGGTAGTCCTTCAGCTGTTTTCATTTCAGAAGTGGATCCGGATTCAGGTTGGGACATGGTGGTGGGGAAGATTAGGAGATTCTCGTTGAATGCTTGCGAAAATAGATTCAAATCATATAAAGAGGTGGCGGTGATTCCCCCTTGGTCGAAATTAGAGCACCAAATTTCAGTCAGTAGTGGCAGTCCCTCAATGGACTTTGAGGTTGATAAGAGGTCATGTGATAGCAATCTGGAATTTTTAGGAAGATGTTTAGTAGGAAGAGTTGGGGCTTTGGAAGATCCCATACCACCCAAGGAGGAAATCTAAAAATGGGTTAGTATATACTGGAAGACAGCTGGCGGAGTCAAAGTTATCGATACGAGAGGGAAGTATTTCCTTCTAAAGTGGAGGCTCAGCGTTTCTTAGCTATGAAGCAGTGGTTTTAGTCAATCAGATTCTTTTATTTTTGGATAAATGACATCTAGTCATGTGTTGCCACTGAGAAGGTCGTAAACCCAAGGAAGTTTGTGTAAGGGCTCTCGGCCTCCCACTACATCTGTTGAGCAAGATGGTATTTATGGATATTGGCAAGAGATGTAGAGGTTTTGTGACGGTAGATAATGCTACAGAATTCAAAACAAATTTGAGATGGGTTCATATATTGGTTCGGTACAAGAAAGTCATGTCAGTTTGTGTTCGAATCAGGGTGGGTGGCATAATTTTTGCTGTCCCAATTTGGGTGGAATTGGCGGCGTTATGTCTTCCACGGCGACGGTTGGAGCGAGAAGAATGAAGCTACCAGAGAGAGTAGGGAAGGAGGGGCGTGCTTCACACACGGGTAAAGAGTTCGGTAGAGATAAGATGAGGTGTAGGTATCACGCATACAACAACTGAGGTGTAGCCAAAAATGTGAGGACCAGCAATGGGTTTTTAAATTTTAAATAGGGTAACAAAACGACGCAGTTAAGAGTCGTTCCTCTGTTTTCTCTAAGTTGGGATTTTTTCCTTTTAATAATAATGGATAGGTTAAACAAAGGAGTGGGCTTAGGAGAGGCCCTTTTCTATGGAGAGATAAGGGGAAGAAGGTTTAGGCCCCTGTGAAATCCAAAGCGGAAGAGAATCAATTTGCAAAGGTTACAGGGTCGTCTTCAAAAACTGGAGTTTGGTTGGAGAGTGGCCCAATCTGGAGAAGGAAAGTGGCTACAGAGGCTAGGTTTCTAAGGTTTCAAAATTTGCAAGATCTGTAATACCCAAAGTTCTTCCTATGTTCAATATGTTTACTTGATTGCAATATCGACATGCTAGACATATATGCTAGGCTTGTGTAAGTAACATGTTGAGTTGGTGACACAACGATTCTTGTTGGATTTCAAGTTGCTTGTAATGTTAAATTCAGTAATGATTTGATTGGTATAAGTTCTTGTGATCATCCATGGTTAGGAAGCCTTGCATTTTAGTCATGTTATAAGTGGACTTAGATGAGTTTTGATGTGTTTTAAACTTGGTTGGAGGTTAGAATCATGTTAGGATTGCTTAAGAACACTTTGGAAACATTTTTTGAGTTTCAGGCCGCGCCCCACCGCACCCCAGGTGCGCCCTAGCGCGTAGCAACCAGAACATTTCAGAAAATCAGACAAAACTTTAGGATTGGCCATGCCTTAGCGTGCAGGGTGCGCGCCCTAGCGCGTGTACGGACAACTTTTGTAATTTTTGTTTTGTTTTGTTGACCTTTTGACTTGGTCCCTTGACTGAACTTGTTGTACGTCTCCTAGGCACAAGACCAGCCATTTTACTCCCTTTAAACATCTTGAGAGACTCTCAAACACTCTCCATTCATTTCATTTCCTCCATTAAAGCTTAGAGAGTGTGTGTGTAAAGAGAAAGTGTGAGATGTATATCTCCCTTCTCCAAGATCCAACCACTTAATTTTCAATCCAAGACCACCATTGTGTTGCTAAGGACTAGGAGACCACTATACATGGCTTTGATTGTGATTTTATTGGTTTGATTGTCTATTCCAAATAAGTTACTAATCCCCTTTTGTATGCTTAGAAATTATTGTATAATTGCTCTTAAATATAAATACATGTCTTGGTATTTTCATGTCTAAGTGATATATTGATGTGTATAACATGTTCTTATGCTAAATGTTTAGTTTGGATGATGTTGCATGTGTGAAATTAGATACTCAATCATAGAATTGAACTAAGGAGGCAAGATGAGGCTTTAATTGGGAGATTTTGCATATAACAATTATACCCAAATTTTGAGAAGTATAGTAATGACTCTACAAAGTTGATTTTAGAGAAGAATAATACTCACCAAACAACATGTTAAAATCCTACGAGAATTAGTGTCCGTTTGATATAGATTTTGACCCTCCGAGTATTTGATACTGGTAAATTAGAGACTTGTAATTTAGCTCTAAAGTAGTTGTTTAAAGTTCTTAAACAATATGTTTGATGATAATTCTTGGTAGAATAATATAATTTTCTTAACATTTACCAAGTTCACTACTTTTGAACTTGGTGGTTATTTGCATAAGATGAGTATTATACCAACTTGTGGATTACATTGAGTCCAACTGGCATTGTTGTTTAGTCAAAGTAGGATGACGTATAGCCTTTACAAATCAATGTTTGGAATCGCTATGGGTCGTCGTACTGGAGTTCACACACTGTAATACCCTGGTTCCTCCTATGTTTGACTTGTGTATCATGTCGTGTCGTCATCACATTGAGAATATTAGTTAGACTTGATTAAACAACATGTTGATTGATTCACGCATTAATTTCATGAGATTAAAATGCTTCGGTTGTGATTTAATTCTTGTTCATCATTCGTAATTGGAATGCATTTCATTTTAAGCTTTGTTACATGTGTTTTGATTGAATTTGAAGTTTGTTTTAATCTTGGTTGGAAGTTGGATTTATGATTGGAATCACTTGGGAATCATTTAGTATCATTTTGGAGTCAAATTGGAGTTTTTACCAAGAATTAAAGATTTTGGTGGCAAAGCGATTGCTCCAGTAGGTGCTTGGGCGATCGCCTTGTAGCAAGAAATCAAGATAGACAATCTGGCCACAAAGCGATGGCTTTGTCAAGGACCAGAGCGATCGCTCTGTGGGCAGAATGTTTGCTCTATTTGTCCGAAAAATTTTGTTTCACTCACTACTTAAAATCTCTTTCAGCCCTTTGACACCCACGACCTTTGACCTTGGTCAACCCTTCCTCACACCTCTTAAACACATTAGGGAGTAAACCATACACCCTCATTTTCCCCCAAATTAACCAAGAAGGTTAGAGAGAGAGTTACTGTGTGTTCTGGGAGGTGAGATCACTGTGTGTTGAGCATTTTTCCATCATCCAACCATTGGATCTTCCATGCAAGACCTTATTTGAGTTGCTAAGGACTAGGAGACCAAGATAGAAGGCTTTGATCTTGATTTTCTTGGTTTGATTGTGCATTTTAAAGTAAGTTACTAATTTTCCTTTTGTATGATTAGAAACTTTCATATGTATGATATATATATACATGCATGACTTAAATTAATGTTGATTCTATGTCTAAATGTTATGTTAATGAGAGTAACATGTTATTGTGCTAAGTACTTGGTTTGGATGATATGGAATGTATAGAGAATTGTTATCAACCAAGAATTGAACTAAAGAACATTTTAGAGACTAGTACAACAGTCTCGATGTAACAAACGAATGTTTGTTAATCTTGGGTTTGAGCTATAAAATCGTATGAGTTAGTATAAGTGTACTTGAGGGTACTTGCATTTATAAGAATGAGTTGTTTACGCTTCAAGCGTCATTGTGAGTGTAGTACTTCGCACTCGATGTTAATAAACAAAATAAGTATTCTTGGTATGTTTGTGCTTGAGAACTATGTGAGTAGTCTCAACATGGGATTGTAACTAGACTAAATTAGTAGTCTTAAGGTGTGTTTGTTTGGAAATCAAATGTATATCTCAATGTGTAGATGTTTATAGACTAAATATGTGGTCTAATGGTTCTTGAGAAGTACTTGCAAATATGTGCCTATATGACTATGTGATTCAAGACTAAATATGTGGTTTTGAGATGTTGATTAGTTTACTTCACAAAATGTGTTAGTAATGTGTTAAGGTAGGATCATTGACCTCCTTGGTTGGGATAAGGTTCACTACTTTTGAACCTTGTCGTTGTTGATATGTTACGAGTAAATATCTACTTGAGCATCGTTTGGAAGTCTAGCTGGCATACTTGATTTGACTCGTCAATGTGATGACACATAGCCTTCGTGGTAAGTGATTGTTATGGGTTACCCCATTGGTTCCCTTTCCTCCTCACTACTAGCCTTAGTGGGAAGTGGTCCCATTGTTATAAGCAATGCGCGTAACTATGGCAACCAATAGTATTTTTCTCACTAAGTAGACGGTGAGAAGTAACGACAGTATTTTCCTTACTATGTAATCAAGTGAGAAGAAACGATGGTATCTTTCCTCGCTAAGTAGAATAGAGAAATGTAACGACAGTATGTACAGTGTGTTCAGTATGTTCCGAGCACGAGATCCAGCTCGGCAGCAACAGTTCTATATATGTAAAGCGACAGCAGCACAGTCAGACAGACAACAACTATATCCTTTTAAATGTGGTTATTTACGTGTACTTATGTGATCATCACCGTGCTACGTGGTATTTGTGATTTATGTGCCTATGATTATGTGGTACATGTTTATGGTTTGGTATACTTAAATGATGCCATGTTACAATTTTATGAATGAGCATTATGACATGTCATGTAGTTGCATTTAGTAACTTACTGTGTCATTATGACTCACCACGTTTGTTGTTAATTGTTTTTTCTTAGATTCGAGCTAGCCAGAAAGTCACCGGTGAGGTCGGCGAGATCGCAGTTAGTTAGCAGGTTGTCTTGTTGGTTTTGTAGCTCGTGGAGCTTGTTTATAGTTATAGGTGTGATATTTTATTTTAGTGAGGACGGTTGGTTTGTAAAGTTATATAGACTTTACTTTAGGTAGAATTATACTTGGTTATTGTATTATTCTTTTGGTAACCGACATGTATGTTGTGCTTGTGCACAGTTGGTTATTATTCCAGTTGTTGTCCGGCATGTTGTGGCCGATGATGTTAATGTTGTTATGTTTCTTTTCCTGAGTTGTAGACTCGTGGTTGTTGTTAAATAGGTTCCAGCAGTAGTGTCGCCGATGATTTGTTTTTATTTTATCAGGTTAATCTGTTGGGTTTTGTTGTAAGTACGGGTGGTTACGCTACATGCTTTTCATTTTCTTGTTGGTTGTGTTGTTTGGCGACTCGACCTTGGGATTTCGTATAGAGATCCGGGTCGGGGTCGTCACAGTTGGTATCAGAGCAATAGTTTGCTATCGCCAGGATAGGCTCCATGGCCTAGGTGGGTATGATGTTATTGTTGAGTTCTTAACGTCGAGTGTTGTGTGTAGGTTTAAGATGGTGGAAACTAGGCATAGAGCGAGTACTATTAGGGTTGGTACAAGTGCTGAAGAGGGTGACGAGAGAAAAGAAAATGTCTACCGTCAACCTAATGTTCCTCTTGAATCGAATTCGAATGACCAGAATGAAGTTCTTTATAATATGTATCAAAGACTGTTACAGGTGGTAACCGAGATGGCACAGCAAGGTAATATAGGGGCAGGACCTCAGCCAGAGGGTAGAGGATCGCAACTAGAGGCTAGAGTACCACATCCAGATATTGCAGCACCACAGCCTAATGTTGAAGTACCACAACAGGGAATAAAATATGGAAACAATACCACTATGCATAAAACATACATATTCAAAGCAAATAACTAAATATAAAAATTAATTTAATACAAAGTATATGAAAAATGTAACGCCCCGACCTGGATTCCAACACGAAATCCCAAGGTCGGTGCGCCAAACGAACACACACTAATAGAAATGAAAAGCACGTGGCGTAACCACATGTACTTACTAGATAACAATACTGGTTAAACCTGATAAAATTAAAACAATTCATCGGCGAAACTATAGCCGGAACCCAACTAACACAACCACGAGTCTAAAACTCAGGAAAATAAACAAAAACAACCTCCACAGCCACAATATGCTAGAGAACAAATATAAATCACGAGCTAAAACATGCTCGGGAAAGAAACTGAACTACAACTGAAAGTATAAACACGAGCACGACATACACATGTTGGCATCCAAAAGGATAAAGAGTTACAACGCATGAACACTACTCAAAGTAAAGTTTACATAACTTTACATAGCCATTCGTCCTTACAAAAAATAACAACTACAAATATAACCAAGCTCTACGAGCTACTAAATCAACAAGACAACCTGCTAACTAACTGCGATCTCACCGACCTTACCGGTGACTTCTTGACTGGCTCGGATCTAAGGAAAAACAATTAACAATAAACGGGGTGAGTCATAAAGACACAGTAAGTTACTAAATGCAATTACATGACATGGCATAATGCTCAATCATAAAACTGTAACATGGCATCATTTATAAGTATACCAAACTGTAAACATGTACTACATAATCATAGGCACATAAATCACATATATCACGTAGCACGGTGATGATCATATAAGTGCACGTAAATAACCACATTTAAAAGGATATAGTTGTTGTCTTTCTGATTGTGTTGCTGTCGCTTTACACACATCGAACTGTCGTTGCCGAACCGGATCTCGTGCTCAGAACATACTGAACAAATTGTACATACTGTCGTTACATCTCGCTATTCTACTTAGCGAGAAAAAAATACCATCGTTACTTCTCACTTGATTACATAGTGAGGAAAGATACTGTCGTTACTTCTCACCGATCTACGTAGTGAGGAAAGAACTATTGGTTGCTATAGTTATGCGTATTGCTTATAACAATGGGACCACATCCCACTAAGGCCAGTAGTGAGGAGAAAGGGAACCAATGAAGCGACCCATAGCAATCGCTTACCATGAAGGCTATGTGTCGTCGCACTGCCGACTCAAATCAAGTATGCCAGTTGGACTTCCAAACGATGCACAAGTAGATATTTACTCGTAACATATCAACAACGACAAGGTTCAAAAGTAGTGAACCTTATCTCAACCAAGGAGGTCAATGATCCTACCTTAACACATTACTAACACATTTTGTGAAGTAAACTAATCAACTTCTCAAAACCACATATTTAGTCTTGAATCACATAGTCATACAAGTACATGTTTGTAAGTACTTCTCAATAACAACTAGACCACATATTTAGTCTATAACAACTACACATTAAGGTACACATTTAATTCCTAAACAAATACACTTTCAGACTACTAATTTAGTCTATTCATAATCCCATGTTGAGGCTACTTATTTAGTTCTCAAGCATAAACACACCAATGGTACTTATTTAGTTTATTAACATCGAGTACGAAGTACTACACTCACAATGATGATTGAATCGTAACAACACCATTCTTATAAATGCAAGTACCCTTAAGTACACTTATCCTAAATCATATGGTTTTGTAGTTCAAATCCTAAAATTAACGAATAATCGTTTATCACATCGAGGTTGTCGTACTAGTCTCTAACATTCTACATTTTAATATATATATACGTGTAAACAACTCTCGGGAGTTGCTAATTCTATTAAACGAACATCCCAAACTACACAAGTTCGGATATACGGCTTACTAAATTAATTAGATACCACTTTACGATTATAATCGGAGTCTTTAACTTACAAGTACCAAATACTCGGAGGGCTAAAACCCATATCAAACAAACTCTAAATCTCGTAGGATTTTAGCATGTTGTTCGGTAATTAATACTCTTGCTTAAAAATCACTTCTTAGAGTCATTACTACACTTCTCAAAATCCGGGTATAATTGCTATATGCAAACTTTCCCATTTCAAGTCTCTAACATGTTCTTTAGTTCAATTCCTTGGTTAATAACGATTCTCTATACATTCCATATCATCCAAACCAAGTACTTAGCACAATAACATGTTACTCTCATCAACATAACATTTAGACATGGAATCAACATTAATTCAAGTCATGCATGTTTATATATTTCATACATATGAAAGTTTCTAAGCATACAAAAAGGAAAATTAGTAACTTACCTTAAAAATGAAGAATCAAACCAATAACAACACAATCAAAGCCTTCAAAGTTGCTCCTCTAGTCAGCCCCAATACATGCAGGGCCTTGGATGACAAATCAAATGGTTGAAACTTGGTTTTCCTGAAGAACACACACTAATCTCACCTTCCAGCACACATAGACTCACTCTAACATTCTTGGTTGATTTAGGAGGTAATGGGAAACCCTAGTCAAAGGTATGTTAAGGGGGTGGGAAGGGTAGCTAACCCTGGTCAAAGGCATGGTCCACCTTCAGTCAATGGATTTTAAGAGGAGAGACTAACAAAAGAATTTTCGAAAAAACAAAGCCCACAATCTGCCCACAGAGCGATCGCTTTGGTCCTTGACAAAGCCATCGCTTTGTGGCCAGATTGTCTAACTTGATTTCTTGTTACAAGGCGATCGCCCAGGCACCTTCTGGAGTGATTGCTTTGCCACCAGATTCTCTGATTCTTGGTAAAAATGATCCAATTTGACTCCAAAATGCTGCTAAATGATTCCCAAGTGATTCCAACATAAATCCAACCTCCAATCAAGTTTAAAACACACTTGAAATTCATTCAAAACACATGTAACAAGGCTTATAATGAAATGCATTCTAATTACGAATGATGAACAAGAATTAAATCACAACCGAAGCATTTTAATCTCATGAAATTAATGCGTGAATCAATCAACATGTTGTTTAATCAAGTCTAACTAATATTCTCAACGTGATAACGATACGACATGATACACAAGTCAAACATAGGAGGAACCAGGATATTACAAAATACATACCTTTAATGCAAAAAAAATTTTAATCTAAATTGTACATTATGACACAATAATAACAAAAAAAAAATCATATTTATAACAAAATATGCATAAAACATACATACTCAAAGCAAATAACTAAATATAAAAATTAATTTAATACAAAGTATATGAAAAACATACCTTTAATGCAAAATTATTATTTTTATTTTAATTAAAATTGTACATTATAACACAATAATAACAACAAAAATTCATATTTACAACAAAATATGCATAAAACATACATATTAAAAGCAAATAACTAAATATAAAAATTAATTTAATACAATGTATATAAAAAAATATACCTTTAATGTAGAAAACTATGAAAGAGCTTGAGAGCTTTCCAGATAGAGAGAGAGAGAGAGAGAGAGAGAGAGAGAGGGAGAGAGAGAGAGAGAGAGAGAGAGAGAGAGAGAGAGGAATATATATATATATATATATATATATATATATAGAGAGAGAGAGAGAGAGAGAGAGAGAGAAGAGTGATTAGAGAGTTTTAGAGAAAGATGAATTTTTTTTAAAGAAATAATGTTTCTATATATAGTAAAAATCAGGGGCAATTTATTAATTTCGTCGGGGCAGTGAGGGGGGCTAAGTGTAACATTTTAGGGGGCCTAACTGTAATTTTTTTAGGGGGACTAAGTATAATTTTATAAGGGCGGCTTTAAATTTTAAAAATTCAATGGGGGCTAAGTGTAATATTTTAATTTATAGGGGGAGGGTGCAAAATATAAAAATTAAGGGGTCTAAATGTAATTTTATAGGGGGAGGGTGTAGGGGGACGACTGTAACTATTAAAAAGTAAAGGGGGACTGTAATTATTAAAACATCAAGGGGGCCACTGTAAATTTTTAAAATCCAAGGGACAACTATAATTTTAGGTAATTTTTTTAAATACAAAAAATTAAATAAAAAAAAGGATATGTTAGTAGTTTTGCCGGAGGAAAAGTGTCTCCCTTTGTAATGACTTGACCCAATTGGGTATACGACTTGTAATGACCTAACCCAAATAGGTATTTAGCATGGTATTTTTCTACCCACTCAAATATATTTGGCACACTTTGGTCACCTTTCCAAAAAAGTATTTAGCACGATTTATTCCTCTCATTGAGCATATTTGGCACTATTTTTTCTGTCTTCCCAAAAATATTTCATACTATATCATATTATAGTAAATCAATCTAAATATTACCATACAAAAATCAAGGGAAAACAAATTGCATAATATATTATGATTAAAAATATTTTACATAAATCTCTCTTGAATATTATCTTACATAGATCCATAACTTCAAGTCATAAGCTAACACCAATACATAAACATGTCTCTAAATCAATGCATCTAAAGCAAAGCCAACATTCAAAATAGATGAGACAACAAACTACGTATAAAAATGATTATTCTTCACCAACATAATTCTGAGCATGCAACTCCATTCATATTTGCTATATGTAAAAATTAGTTACAAACGTATAACTTGACTGCATGAATGTCAATAATTTCAGAGAGCAATTGCAAAAGATGCTGCCTTGCCCATTGGCATAATTGATGGAATCAATAATCAAATGACAAAATTTAAAGAAAAACCCGAAGTACCAAACAAACATAAACAAGTAGAGTACTTTGTATTCAATAATTAGTAACCTCAAAAATATGCTCATTCTCCACTTCATATACATATACATAAATAAATTTACATATACGTATGCATATAAAAGACCCATAATATTTACAAAATAATACCCAAGAAAAAGGTGGCTCAACAACAAAGAAAAGAATCATGAAGAACGACAATTGATAGCATGAAAGAAATTGATTAAAAACAAAACAGTTAAGAGGAGACCAAGAATCAATTCACTGTAAACAAGTCTATTTGAACCATTTATCTTTAAACCCAACCTCAATCCATCATGAAAAGATGCATGCACAATCACAATATTTCACCCATTAAGTAGCTAGATAATGTTTTAGTAAAATAAAAAATAGAAGCATAAGCATCATTGAAGAAACTCATATGTTAGGAAAAAGGTGCAAATATTTCTATTATCATAAAGGAACTTCAGAAGTACCAGTGATGGATAATTAAATGTGTACAAGGTGAAAGCTTAAAACCAATTCTAACTAGCTCGCTTGTAAGACACTAATATGAATACATATACACACATGTACATATACATACTATGTATATACATATACATACTATGTATATACATATATATATATGTATATGTATATACATATACATATATATATATGTATATACATATATATATATATGTATATACAAAACTTAAACCCAGGTTAGAAAATAACAAAATTAAATGAATATAAATAACAAATTTTAAGAAATAAAACTTATTATTTATATTCATTTAATTTTGTTATTATATTCATTTAATTTTATTATTTTCTAACATAGGTTTAAGTTTTAGTATCAGAGCCATTTACAGGGTGGTGAAGGAATAGTGAAATTTCTTAATTACTCTATATAGCCGGGTAGGACGAACCCTTTCTCTTTTGAATTGAGTGAGTCTTCGGGTATAAGAATAAATATCCTCTTCCACATATTGACAATTTATTTGATCAACTTCAAGGTTCTATAGTGTACTCTAAGTTTGATCTCAGGAGCGGTTACCATCAATTGAAGGTTCGAGTGGAGGATATTCCTAAGACGGATTTTTGGACTCGTTACAGGCACTTTGAGTTTACAGTTATGCCTTTTGAGTTGACTAATGCACCAGCCGTGTTTATGGACTTGATGAATAGGGTGTTCTTACCTTATCTTGATTGTTTCGTGGTTGTGTTCATTGACGATATCTTGGTTTATTCTAAGTCTCGTGAAGAGCATGAGAAACATTTGAGGTTAGCATTGACAGTTTTGAGGGAGAAGAAGTTGTTCGCTAAATTTAGCAAGTGTGCCTTTTGGCTTGAGGAAGTGGCTCTTCTGGGCCATATTGTATAGAGTTAAGGTATAGCGGTTGATCCCGCTAAGATTGAGGCAGTTGTGAATTGGAAGAGACCTGAGACTGTGATGGAAGTTCGTAGCTTTTTGGGTTTAGCGGGGTATTATCAGAGATTTATAGAAGGGTTTTCTAAGATTGCAACCCCGTTGACTACTTTGACGCAAAAGAACAAAGCTTTTGTCTGGAATGATAAGTGTGAGATGAGCTTCCAATAATTGAAGAAGAGATTAACTACGGCACCGGTTCTAGCATTGCCAAATGGACATGTTGGGTTACTTATTTATAGTGATGCTTCGAAAGAAGGTTTGGGATATGTGTTGATGCAGAATGGAAGGGTCATAACATATGCTTCGCGAAAGTTGACTCAATGCGAGCAGAATTATCTGACTCATGATATAGAGTTAGCAGCGATTATTTTTGCTTTTCATAAATGGAAGCATTATCTTTATGGGGCTAAGTTTGAGGTATTTACCGATTATAAGAGCCTTAAATATTTTTTTTCACAAAAGGAACTGAATAATAGGCAACAGAGGTGGATGGAAAGGTTAAAGGATCATGATTGCTCTATTCTATACCATCAGGGGAAGGCTAATGTTGTGGCCGATGCCCTTAGTAGGAAAGCCTATGTTTCTTGTTTGACGGCACGTGAATGGAAGATGCTTGAGGATGTTCGGGATTGGAGTCCATATATGTCTAACCATGGGGTGATATTTGCTAACATTCGAGCTACACCAATTTTACTTCAGCGAATTAAGGAAACTCAAGAGAGTGACCCGGAATTGAAAAAGTTGATTGAGGAATTAGATGAGGGTAAGACGATGGATTTTTTGAAGAGTAGTGATGGTATGCTTTTGTTTCGAGGTAAAGTTTGTGTGCCAGCGATTGATGATGTGAAACGACAAGTATTGGATGAGGCTCATAAATCTAAGTATACGATTCATCCGAGGAGTATGAAGATGTATAGGGATTTAAAAAAGAATTTTTGGTGAAACGGAATGAAAAGGGAAATAGTCAAGTTTGTTTCGAGGTGTTTGACTTGTCAAAGGATAAAGGCAGAACATCAGCGACCTGCGGGATTATTACAGCCATTAGAGATTCTAGAATGAAAATGGGAGAACATTGCTATGGATTTTGTGACAGGGTTACCACGGACTCGACGAGGTCATGATGCGATCTGGGTTATTGTCGATCGATTGACCAAGTCAGCTCATTTTATTCCTATAAAAATGACTTATTCTATGGAGAAACTTGTCACCTTGTACATTCAGGAAATTGTGGGACTTCATGGGGTTCCGGTTAGCATCGTATCAGATAGAGATCCACGGTTTACTTTGCGGTTTTGGTAGACACTTCAGAGTGCATTGGGTTCGAAGTTGACTCTTAGTACAGTATTTCATCCGCAAACTGATGGACAGTCTCAGAGAACTATTCAAACACTTGAGGACATGTTGAGGGCTTGTTCAATGGACTTTAAGGGCGTTTGGGATTCATATATACTGTTGATAGAGTTTGCCTACAACAATAGTTACCATTTGAGTATTGATATGACTCCTTATGAGGCACTCTACGGAAGAAAGTGTCGTTCTCCGATTTGTTGGGATGAGGTTGAAGAAGCGAAGTTATGGGGACCCGATATGGTTCACGAATCGACCGAGAATGTGAAAATTATTTAGGAGAGATTGAAAATGGCCCAGAGTAGATAGAAAAGTTATTCGGATAATAGGCGACGAGACCTTGAGTTTGAGGTCGACGATCATGTGTTCTTGAAGGTGTCGCCCGAATTAGAGTTAAAAGATTTGGGAAGAAAGGTAAATTAGCTCTGAGGTTTATTGGACCATTTAAAATTTTGGAAAAAATTGGAAAATTGGCATATAGGCTTGCTTTGCCACCACAAATGTCGGGTATTCATGCCGTGTTTCATGTGTCGATGTTGAGAAAATATTTGTCGGACGCATCACATATTTTGGAATATGAGCCGGTCGATTTGACAACCGATCTTTCCTATGTTGAACAACCCGTGGAGATATTGGATACAAAGGAACATGTTTTAAGGACCAAGACGGTTCATCTTGTGAAGGTTTTGTAGAGCACAACGTTGAGGAAGCCACTTGGGAGTTGGAACAAGAGATGCGTGAGAAGTATCCATCTTTGTTCGATAAGATTGGTAAGTAAATTTGCGAGCGAATTTATTCTAAGGGGGTGAGGATGTAACACCCGTATCATTCGTATCATTTGCATGATCATTATTTATCAAATTCATGTGATGTTGTGCATATTTCATGAAAATACTTCCTTCGAACATGTTCCTACTCTTGTTGATTTCCATGTGTTTTATATGCCTTGAAATCATTACTGGATTCTTGTAACCAATCGTGTTAATCTTATGTTACACTTCTAGCTTCGTTTTCGGACTTTTCGGGAACCTTCCTTGAGCATTTTTACCTCACTTTGGACTTAGATCACTTTTGGTTCATTGGGAATCATTTTGGGAGACTTTTGTAAAGTTTGGAGCTACTGGACACAAAGCGATCGCCCTGTACCTCTATAGAGCGATCGCTCTTCAGCCAGAATGACACAGGCAGAATCTGGGCACAAAGCGATCGCCCTGGTTCGCCCCAGAGCGATCACCCTGTTGCCAAAATTTTGGATTTTCCTTGCGTACCCTTGACAGCTGTTGCGAAATTTTAAGTTATTGACCAACTTTGACTCCAAATCCTTAGACACAAGTGAGCCACGTCTCCCCCCACCTAAACCAGCCTTCTTGGACATATAAAAGCCATGGGAGAGCCTTGAATACTCCCATATTCAGCCATTAATACCCAGAATTTCAGAGAAAGAGAGTGAGAGTTCTAGAGTGAGAAAGTGAGCTAGTTTGCTCATTTGAATTCCAAATCATGATCCGATTTCGCCATTGCGGAGTTGTGGACTAGGAGAACATATTCATTGGATTGCATATTACTTTCCTAAAGTTTTTCTTGGTTGATTTTCTACTAGAGGTAAGCTACTACCCCTCTCCTTCTCTATTTATGTCTTGCATGACATCCTAGCCTTGTAAAATGGCATTTATATGCTGAAATCAACATGTTTGAGTATGTTTTGATGTTGAGCCATGTAAATTTCGTGGATGACTTGTTTTATATGTTTGAAGACTTGTTTTGTTTTGGTTGGTACACATAGACATGGTATCACTTATTAATCTTGAAGTAAAAAATGATTCTTTTTCGATTCGAACTCATTAGAAACGATTGATGACTCTAACGGAGTTAAATAGGTTTTCATAATTGATGAAACCACGTGTGTGACTTGGGGATTTTGTTGTGATACAAGAGTTTTGTTGGGAAAATTAGTTACCCAAATTGTGTTTGATGTTGTTGTTTAATTCTCGTAAATATTATGAGATGGTTGATTATGTGAGTAGGATTAATATGACCTACTTGAGACATTCATGTTTAATGATGTTGTACTCCCTTTCTTAGAGTGTGTATTGTTGTTGTGAATGTCAAGTAAACATCTACTTATGCATTTGTTATGTCCATGGATTATTTGTTGGCGGTGTATTGACGCTCGATTATTGCGGGAGCTGGGGCTACGTAATAATTGAAGGCCAATACATCGGGTCTCGCCTTACCGTTGGCCATGGTAGGGGCCTAGCGCCATTTGTTGTATGGAATAAACGCAACCTTGGTATGCTATTCCGTGGTTGATTCTTGGGTCGTAGGGACCAAGATTACCCGTCGACGTGAATACAGAAAATGGTTCACAAATAATTGGTTATGATTTGATTCATCGATCGAGCACGTCAACAACGACTCCTACATTGGTATATTATATGTTGGTCGGTTGGAAGTATTGGGTATATTGGAGGTGTATCTCAATACAGTATCCTTTTATAAAGTGTTTATATATCGCACTTATGTGGTTCCTATATATATGCGAATGTTAGTCATGATTTCCAACTGATATGGGTCGGTTGGCGATTGTTGAGCCTCTCGTGTAGTATAGGGTAACTTGTTATTATAAGATGTTTGATATATGCTGTCTCGTGAATGTTATATCATGCCATAGCTTGTTGTACTTGTTAATATTACTGTCTTGCATCTCGTATGACATATCGTTGCATTAGTAGCTTATTGAGTTTTAAACTCACCCTGTCCAATATTTATTTGTTTTCTTTAGATCACGGTCCGGCGAGGAACCCATAGTAGGAGTTTACTTCGTCTCGGCGTTTATGCAGGTTGTTCTTTTGGTTGTGCTCTTCGGGCCTTTGTATTTCTTTGGTGAGGTCGAGGGTATACATTGTTACCTAAACTTTGTAATGTTGGGTAGTGTGTATTGGTTCTTTTATTGTATTATTCTTTTGGTTATGCCCACATGGTTGTCGTGCTTGATGTAATCATTATTATTTGTTACTTCTGCATACTTTGATTTGTTTATTGTTGTTGTTCTCCGAGCTTGTCGCTCGTAGAGGTTAATGTTTACATGATTGGTTTTATGTTCAAACTATGTTTTTTTTTTTAAACAAGTTAAGTTCCCGGCTTGTTATTATGCCGATGAAGTATTGTTTTGGTTTTAAAGAAAATCTTTGCACGTGCATTACAGGGTTTTATGCATTCGCTTTATACTTGCATCATATGGAATTTTTATGATGTGTATTTGTTAGGAATATGTCTGTGAAACAGCTGATACATATGTTTGCATATTCCGACACAGTGATTTGCTTGTTCCCATTACAACACATGTTTTACAAGTGGCTAAAAGGGCTGCGTACCGGTTAGTGTGGCAGCTTGATGAAACAATACATAGGTCATTAGACTAGGAAGTCTTTGTACATGTCCGAGTCTTTGTCCTACCAAGTAAAAATGACTCTTCATGTGGATTAGCTCTACCAGTACCAGCAGACATGCTTATAAGCAATGTTTTACCAGCAGACATTCCTATCAGCTATGCCTCATCAGCAATCTTTACCACAACAGTTTTACATCAGCAGATCTAAGTATCAACTATGCTCTTCATCAGATAACTGCAAGGAAGCTGATAATTCACAAGAGGAACATCGGTCATTGCTCAAAGCTACAATTCAAAATAGATCTGTTACAAGATCTTTCTGACAGCTTAAGATTTGCATCGATGTCTGTGCTTTCACTATTATTCAGAAGACATTTCCTCTTCCATGTATTGGTCACAGTCTTCAAGGCTACACTTCATAAAAGGCCAAACACTGTGCGCTACATCCCAGGCCTGCATGTCACGTCCCATCCTGACAGCCTGAATCACGGACAGACTTCAAGACAATGCTTAAACGGAAGGTCTTTGCCCAACAGTTTATACAATGCACTCTGATGCATTAATGATCCAGATCTCTAACGGGCAAAACTCATCCAAGCCTCAACGACTCTTTCATCTTCTCCAGCCTATAAAAGAAGTCTCTCATCCCTCATTCTTATGTGTGTGCATGAAAAAAATGGTGATCTCAGTGCTTCCAATCTGCAACAACACTTAGAGTGGAAAAAACACAAGTGTAAGAACAAACACTTTGTGAGGGAGAAATCTAAAATTCATAAGGCAAAGAAGCTCTGCTTGATCAAGAACTTCTTTCTTGATTTGAGTTCTTTCATCCTTCGAAAGACTCAACTCTTCAGTAGCTGCATTTCAAATCCATAGCTAGAGACAAAGCATCCTGTTCATCGTTGAAGATTGACCAAGCTTAAAGATGTCCGATGAAGAACCAAAGCATAATAATCCATACTGCATTCATATCGGCAGACTTATACTACATTATAAGGACTGTCGATTGTGCAATGAAGTGTCATCACACTTGACGGAGTGCTTAGCACTTAGTTGTTCAAATACTAGTTATTTGAACAATGCCTAATATTCTCTTCTCACATTACTTTAACTCTAGCACTTCTCTTGTCCACCTTCCTAGGGGATTAGCAACTGCTAAGGTTAGAGTTCTAGTTATAAGTCTTTCCGGTATCCCAATTAACTTTCCTTCTACCCCGGGGAGATTGCTAGGTTAAATAGTCTAGGTTGATGTACTAAGCATGTTTGTCTTTGAGCAAACCTCTGCTAAATTTTAATATAAAACATATTTTATTACATTCAGCCTTTACTTATCTTTTCTGTAATATATGATCTATATCTTGTGCAATCTGGTTGTGGAAAGTAATTGATGCATCTAATACATGATTTAAGTTTGCTGTTTTGATAAATATGTATCTATTTGTTAACAGCCACTTTAATCTAAATTGTTATACTTATGCTACTTGTTCTTCCGCTGCTTAAATTCTTCTATACCAGCTAAGTATAACATAATCTTCCTACCAGCAGTCCTTGAAGTCTGCTGATGCACATCAGCTGATTTCACTATATCAGCTATATCGCTTAAACATGGAAGATGACCTATCTTATTAATTATTTCATCACTGTCTTTCAACATAATCTTTAAATCAGATGAAATTTTTAATAAAGGTCATATAGGCACCCCCCCTCTAGCCTATATTCTGAGCACATCCACATGGACCTAATAGTATTTCGTGTTTCTCGTCCTTCGCGATCCGACTTGGGGATTCCACGTAGGAATTTGGGTCGGGTCGTGACAGAGATACTAGTAAGAACCTCAGTTTCTTATGATACAAGATCACAAGTATTTGAACTGAGAAGCTTTCTCAAAAAGGTGTTAGACTGAAACAATCGTTAGCCTGATATCAAGATGGCAGTTTTCCAGAAATATATCATTGTAATTCATCCATCAAGTATGAATTTTTTAAAAAAAATTTGCTAGAGGATATTTCATGAATTTTGAAAATAAAATGTTTAAAAACAAATATTATCCTTAGCAAGTCAAACTCTATTTAACTATAGTACTTTTCTTCAAAATGCCAATTGAAGAATACACTTCTGTCATTAGAAAGATTTTCCTATAGCAATCACACGTTATCATGATAATCTTTTCTCACGTAAGAGGAAATGTCTTTTTGGATAATAGTGAAAGCGCAGACATCAATGCATATATTGAGCTGTAAGGAAGATCTTGTAATGGATCTATTTTGAATTGTAGCTTTGAGCAACGACCGATGTTCCTCTTGAGAAATATCAGCATTCTTGCAGTTGTCTGATGAAGAGCATGACTGATACTAGGATCTGCCGATGTAGGACTGCTGGGGTAAAGATTGCTGATGAGACATGGCTGGTAGGAATGTCTGCTGGTGAGACATTCCTGGTAGAAATGTCTGCTGACGTTGGTAGAGCTAATCCATATGAAAAGTCATCATCACTTGGTAGGACACAGACTCGGACATGTACAAAGACTTCCTAGTCTAATGACCTAAGCAATGTTTCAGCAAGTTGCCACACTAAATGGTACGCAGCCCTTTTAGCCACTTGTGACACGTGTTGTAATGGAAACAAGTAAACCACTGTGTTGGAATATGCGAACATATATATTAGCTATTTTACAGGCATATTCCTAACAGCGTCCATGACAAGCTAACCCGGGTTGACGAACAAGCTCGACCAAGGGGCAGCGTGCACTCAAGGATTTCCTATTCCTTGGGATCGCATAGAGAGTTGGAGCAAACCCGAGGGAGAGCTCGGTCTAAGGCAAGGTCGGGCCACCACGCACGATCTCCCACCCAGGAAAGAAGCGATGCACGATCAAATGTTACCTCTCAAAAGCGACGAAGGGGCGAAAACAAACCTCCTCGACCAGAAAATGAGAATAGGGCCACGTCTGGAGGAAACACACTCAACCAATTCCGGGAAAAGTTAGATGCCCTGGAGACAGGCAACCTCGCCAGCAAACCCAGGGATCAATTTGCCCCATTTTATAGAAGGATTAGAGACACATCGCCGAACTCCCGCCTCAAACTCCCTGCACTCAAATCATATGAGGGAAAGACAAATGGTAAGAAACACGTCTCTAGTTTTGAGGCCAAGATGGGTATCTGTTCGAACAAACTAGACTTGTGGTGCAAGGCATTCTTGGGCACCTTTGAGGGAGCAACCTTAAAATGGTTTGAAGAGTTGGAGAAAGGCTCAGTCGCCGATTGGCATGAGTTTAAGAAGAAGTTCTTGCATAAGTTCTTGGCAGCTGGCAAGCTCCCGAAGAGCCAGTCCAACCTCACCAAAATTAAGCAGGGCGAAGATGAACCCCTCGAGGACTATCTAAAAAGGTTCAAAGACGTTGCTGAGGAGCTTCAGAACGTCCCTGACAAGATGATTATACTTTGTTTTGAAGCTGCGATCCAGCCCGAAATGATGATGCACAAGTTCAACCTCCGACCACCAGTGCGGCCATGTGTCTGGCTGCATAGAAGATCGGAGAAACAGAGACAATAATAGAGGCGAAGAGAAAGAACAAGAGGATAGCTCCAGGAGTTAGTAACTCTAAAGAGGTCGGGAACAGAAAACCAAAGCAAGGTTAGTCGGGGTCAAAGGGGAAAAGCGGCAAGTTTCACAAGAAGGACGAGCACTACACCCCACTCAATGCAACCCGGGAACACATCATGAATGTGTTGTTTCGAGAGAATAAGATACAGAGACCTTTTCCAATGAAGGAACCAGCACGTCCTCGGAATCCAAACAAGCGATATGCCTTTCACAATGAAAACGGGCACAATACCGAGGACTGCATTCAACTGAAAAGAGCGATCTAGAGGTTGATCGACCAGGGAGCACTAAGGAGAGATTTGAGTGAGGAGATGGTCAGCCAGCAGCTCAACCAAGAGACCCACCAGGGGGAAATAACCCCGCCGAGGAAGAGGCCGATGTATATACTATTCATGAGGACACGAGGAGTATCACGCAGCTCAAGAACACCATCCATAATCTCGACAAGACGTTCAGCCCTCTCCCCCCAAAAAGGCGAAGAAGGAATCATGTTCTATCCCAGGGAGTTGGCGACCAATCCCACCGCTAAGGAGCAACCATTGACACTTCGAGTTCAGATCGGACGTTGGTTTGTGAAGACGTTACCTTTCTCGTCCTCGATCTGGCCTCCCCATATAACGCCATCCTCGGACTGCCAGCCTAGATCAAGTTTGACATGATATCCTCGCTGGCTCATCAGAGGATCAAGTTCCCAACGAAACAAGGGACCGAAATGATGAAGAACGACCCCAAGAGTACCCTCAATTACTTGAAGCTGGTCAGGAAAAACGAGGAAAAAAGGAAAAGAAAAGTGATGGCATCGACCTCGGAGAATCCTCCCGAGGAGGTGTCTGCGAAGTGAGGAAGAACTGCAAAGAACACGGAGGCCGAGAGGTTGGCTGAAAAAGTTTATGTAACCAAAAATCAGGCCAAGGAGTCTAGCCCGACTTCAATGGGAGCATAGCAATTAAAGCGGGCTAGGAAGAGTAGCCCGCGACGAGGTGATAGCACGGACTCCGAAATGCCCAACGTAGTCGAGCTCGAACTAGTCGCCCGAGATAAAAATGTACCTAGCGATGAAGTGGTGGTCGCTGAAAGCCTGGATAACCGAAACGAGCCTGACATATTACCTCACAAAGACATAGACGAGTTAGTGATAAATTTTGATTATCCAAAGCAGAAGGTCAAAGTAGGAATGGAGATTCCTCAGGCGGAAAGGGAGGAAATCATCAAGTTCCTAAGAGCCAAAAAAGATTTTTTCGCATGGAAAGTCGAAGACATGCAAGGCATTGACGAGGAGGTCGCTATACATAAATTAAGTGTAGACAAAACTGTCACACCTATACAGCAACGACCTCATCGAGTCTTTTTGCCAGAGAAACAAGTCGCAATCAAGGAGGAGGTAGAAAAACTGCTGAGAGCTTGGATCATCGAAGAGATCCTATACCCTACCTGTGTCGCGACCCGACCCAAAATCCGATGTGGAATCTCGTTCGGTGCGCAATGACGAGAACATGAATAAGCATTTCAAAAATTCCTTTTAAAATAAAATGTAAAGTCATGTGAAAACCATGTAATGAAAGTGCAAGTTTTCTTTCAAAAACAACAAGATCTTTAAAACAAAACAAAACCTCAACGGTGAAACAACAAGCCGGAGAAACAACACATTAGCTAGCCACTAATACCAAGAGCTAACGAGCTCGGTAAATACAAAAACTATTTCGAGTGCGCGGAAAAATAAGAGTTAATAATTACAAAAGCACGGCAACCATGCCGGCATAACAAAAGAATATAACAAGTAATAAATGAGACAACTACCCAACAATACATTGTTTATATAACATGTACACCCTCGGCCTCACCAAAAGTAAATACAAGGCACAAGGTGCAACTACCCAAAAGGACGACGACCAACTGGAACCGAACACGAGCAGACTACGGATTCCTCGCCGGACCTTGATCCAAGGAAAACAAATAAACACGAAACGGGGTGAGTCAAAACTCAATAAGCTACTAATGCAACAATATGGCATGCTAGATGCAAGACAATAATGATAGCAAGTATTCATGTCATTGCAACATAGATCCTTTACAAGACAAGTACAATACATAGCCAAACAACCCCATATTACACGAGAGGCTCAACGATCGCCAACCGTCCCATATCGGTTGAAAATCATGACCAACATTTGCTTATATAGGAAGTACGTAAGAGTGATAAGTAAACACTTTTCAAAGGATACGACGTCGAGGTACACCTCCGACCAAACCAATACTTCCAACCAACCAACCAATATAATACCAAATATCGAAGTCGTTGTTGACGTGCTCGACCAATAAACCAAATTAAGAATTCGAAGCCGTTGATGACGTGCTCGAACCAGTACAGAAACAAGGGCTCAAAACAAAGAACCTGTGAACCATTTTATTTGAAATTCACAATAAATCGGTGCCACCGGTCCCTACAACCCGGAAAGGTCACCCCGGTACAATAGCTTACCAATGTTGCGGTTTTTGCCTACAAACACTTGGCGCTATTCCTCTACCGTGGCCAATGGTAGGGGGACGAGAACCCAATGTATTGGCCTTCGACTATTACGTAGCCCCTGATCTTGTAATAATCAAGCGTCAATACACCCCTCTCTAACAAACATGCCATGGACTTAACTAAATGCTCAAGTAGAATATTTACTTGACATTTAAAAATAAACGGTCATACTCCAAAGTAGGGAGTATACCACAACAATAACATTCAATAACAACACGAATGTTTCAAGTAGGTTATAAAAATCCTACACAAAAAATTAACCATCTCATAATATTTACGAGAATTAAACAACAACATCTAACACAATTTGGGTAACAAATCTTTCCAAACAAAACTCTTCCTCAAATCACACACGTGGTCTCATCAATTATGAAAACCTATACAACTCAGTTAGAGTCATTATATGTTTCTAATGAGTTCGAATCGAAGAACAACCGATTATACACCAATAATAACAATTGATACCATTTCTATGTGTACCAACCAAGACAAAACAAGTCTCTCAACATATAAACAAGTCATCCACAAAATTGCATGGCTCATACATCACAACATACCCAAACATATTGATTTCAACATATAAACACCATTTTATAAGGCTAGGATGTCATACAAGACATAAATAGAGAAGAAGAGGGAATAGTAGCTTACTTCTTGAAGATTTAAGCCAAGGAAACTAACGTGCAAGCCAAGGGATGTCTTCCCCTAGTCAAGAGCTTCACAAAGATGGTGTTGGATTATCAAATGGCCTTCAAAAGATCAAGATTCAAGGGTTTCTTTCTCTAAACTCTTCTTTCTCTCTCTCAAATGTCCCAAGGTTGAAGATGAAGTTATGAAGAGAGTTTTGACTCTCCAAAGGTCTTAAGGAGACTCAAATGGTCTGACTTTCCAAGCCTAGGACATGGTTTAATCTTAGCCCTTAAGATCAAGTCAATTGGTCAAACAACTTAAAAGTTCGTTAAACAAAATAACAGAGTACGACCTTATGCGGTCGCACTATGGGGACGCATAGCTCCTATGCGAGCGCTTAAGGCGGCCGCATAGAATCCATAAAGTTGATGCCTTGAGCAAGCTCGCACAATGCGGCTGCATAGGGGCTGGTTTTGGACAAAAGGCTTCTAAATACCTCAAAGTGAATCCCAAAACACTCCCAAGTCACCCTAAGGTGATATCTACCTCAAACCAAGTTCAAAACACAAAAGAAACTCAATCAAATTGTCATACAACAAGGCTACAAACACAACCCAAAATGAGTACAAGTAAATACCAAGATTCAAACACATAACAATGCTCATGAGAAGGTACTTGAACGTAGAAAAAGTGGTCTTAGCACTAGTCGTAGCGGCCAGGAGATTAAAATACTACTTCCAGGCCTACGCCTTGATTGTCTATACCAACCTGCCATTAAAAAAGATACTTCATAAGCCCGACGTCCCAGGAAGAATGATGAAATTGGCAGTTGAATTATCGGGGTATGACATCACCTACGAACGACGTAAAGCGATCAAAGCGCAATTTTTGGCTGATTTTGTGGCAGAGACATCTTTCGTAAGGGATGATCCGATCTCAAGCGAGCACAAGGAAGCAAGCATGTCAAAGAAATCTTCCAGCTCGCTGGGATGGGGAACGAAGTCCAATGCCTCGGCGAGACCAGAAACCCATTGGATAATACACGTCGACGGTTCGGCCAACAAAAAGGGCAGTGGTGCGGGGTTATCTTTGTTGTCCCCAGAGGGAGAAGAGATTAGCAAAGCCATTCGCTTCAAGTTTCCGTGTCAAACAACCAGGCTGAATATGAGGCCCTGATCGCAGGCATTGAACTAGTCAAAGAGATCGGGGTGGAGCACCTAATTATCTTCAGTGACTCACAGCTCGTCGTAAAGTAAATTTCGGGGAGTATGGTGCTATTCACCCCTACATTATTAAAATATTGCGAGCTGGCGAGGAAGTTATTAGAGGGACTCAAATATTGGAAGTTGGAACAAACCAACCGAGAAAATAATACTTGGGCAGATTATTTATCAAAAATAGCTTCCGGTGAGCTTGAAGACCTTCTTGGAGGGATGCTTGTAGAATTCCTGGAAATCCCCTCTATCAACAGAGAAGTTGTTTTCGTCATCCCCTCTGACAAATGTTGGATCGACGAGATCCAAGAATATATCGAGCTATGCATACAGCCCGACGACAACAACCTAGTTCAGATTTTAAGAAAATGAGCGGCTAGGTACACGGTGATCGGAGACACCCTCTAGAAAATCATTCACTAAGTCACTACTTCGGTGTGTACGGCCAGAAGTAGTAGAGGATCTCCTCACTGAGGTACATGAAGGTGTTTGCAGAGGTCATCCTGGAGCGAGGACGTTGGCGGACCAGATTATCTACCACGGTTATTATTGGCCGAGCTTACGGAAGGACGCAGAGGTGTATATAAGGAAATGTGATAAATGCCAAAGATTTACTGACATTCCTCGCCTGCCAACAGTCCCCGAGACTTCAGTTGTGGCAGCTTGGCCATTCGACATGTAGGGAATAGACCTCATCAGTCCTTTCCCAAGGCTAAAGGTAATTGCAAGTTTATGATCGTCGCGGTCGATTACTTTACTAAATGGGTAGAAGCAAAGCATCTGGTGCCGGTTTGGATTACTTCGGATGATCGTCTCGGACCATGGAACTCAATTTTTAACCAAATTTACTATGAGCTGTGAGTGTATGAATGTCAAACATTGGATGTCCTCGGTGGCCCACCCTCAAGGAAACGGCCAGGCAGAAGCAGAAAACAAGTAATCCTACATGCGTTGAAAATAAGCCTTGACGAGAAGAATGGGAGATGGTACAACGAGCTCCCCGCCGTGTTGTGGAGTATTCGCACCTCGGTGCGAAGACCAACGGGAGAGACCCCATTTGCCCTAGCTTACGACTCAGAAGCTATGGCACCCATAGAAATGGCCCTTCCTACCTTCCAAGTTACTTACTTCAACGAAGAAACAAACAGAGAAGCTCAAGGGCTTAACTTAGACCAACTCGAAGAAAGGAGGCTTGAAGCGAGGATGAGGATGGTAAATTACAAGCAGCTCACCAAGAGCCATCATGACAAAAAAGTAAAGCCAAGATCCTTTTCAGTAGGGGACTTGGTACTAAGAAAGATCGAGGTCACGGGGCATAACACGAGCAGAAACAAACTTTCCCCAAATTGGGAAACACCGTACAAAGTCACGGACATGATCCGAGAAGGCACTTACAGGTTGGCTGAGCAGGATGGGAAAGAATTAAAGAATCCATGGCACGCCGACCACCTTCAAAGATACTATCAATAGAGGAAAATCTTTCTTTTTTTGAATTTAAGAAATTGTTGTAATACAGTACATATATGTGAATCTTGAAATATGAAATCTTGAGTCTCTCATTAGAAATCGTTGCTTCTTATTCCCCGTCCTTACGAGGAAAAATTATGGCTTATTCTTCGCCAAAAAAAAACTTGCTTAAAGTGTTCCTCGCCTAAACAAGATGGAACCTTAAGACTTATTTACGAGCAAAATTCCTCACCAAAGAAAAGGTGGAATTATAAAAGCTCTATTCAAAATTCCTCGCCAAAGAAAATTTGGAATTTTACAGATCTATTCAAAGCTCCTCGCCTAAGAACAGGTGGAATTTTGATTCTACTCCTCTCGTAAACCGAGGAGAGCACCTCTCAAAACCGAGGACATTCATCCAAAAATGCTACGGCCTAGTAGCCACATTTAAAGTTTTTTTCTCACAATCTAACTCAGTAAATAAAGTTGATACAAATGAAAACTAAAACAGATTACATTATATTACGTCGGCACAAAGGCCAGTAGTATCAAAATACAAACAAAATTTACAAGGAAAAAACCTGAAAAAATCTCGACACAGCGAAGGTAAAAGTTATACAGCTCTATTAGAATCCCTAACAGCCTCGATGTGCTGATCCTGGTTAGTCTTTTCACCTTCAAAATTCTGAGTCTGGTTTCGCCATCGAAAAGGGCAGCCGGGTTGTCTTGAAGGATCTTCACCATACTCCTAAAGTTGTGGCTAAAAGGAGTAGGCGGAATCCATGGCTCTTTGCCCTTCTCGGCATTATCAGCATGCAAGGTAGCGAGCTCATCTTCCTCATAAGGCACTAGCTCATGCCCGCTCCTTGCCAGGTCACCAAAAAACTCAGTCTGGCCCCACTCCAACAAATGGCTAAGACAAATCCTGGAGCGAGCAGCCACCCTCAGCATATGTTCCCTACCTCGGATATAATATGGAATGATCGCTTCACCGAAGGCAGGGGAATCTGTAAACTCTTGCAGAACCTGGTCGCGAGGAGGGTTGCTCTTCGCCACAAAAGCTCACCTTCAAGACGAGAAACTTGAAGATTGACACTAATTATTTTGTCCTCGACAGCAGAAGCCCATCGCTCTAGCTCTTGTTTGTCTTTCGACAAGATATCCCTCTCCTCGGCCAGTCTCTTCACCGATCCCTTGACCTTCTCAAGATTTGCCTCCAGCTTCTTCTTAAGGTCTTCGAAAACGGCGAGTTGGGCTTTCGCTCTTTTTACCTCCTCCTTGGCAGCTCAAAGATCGTTGATCATCCTGTTATGGTCGTTATTCTGTCGGATCTTGTCAGTCGTGAGTTTTTCACCTCGGAGTGGGCCTCACCAAGCTCGGTGCCGAGTGTATGAAGTGTCGTGGCCAACTGCGTAAATGAATAAACTTTGTCAGAAAAAGGATCAAGTTATTTCTCAAAACAAAGGAAAATTAGGAATGCATACCTTGCCAAGAGTAACACCCGAGTTTCTGAGGAGCTGCATGCAACCCATATCTTTCATCTTCTACATAAGCTTATCATCTAAGCAATGGAGGATGAGCCCCTGGCCGGCCACAACGCCATCCAAAGACCGGTCAATGGACGCTAACACGAGGCGTGTCATCTGAACTGGAAGCAGCTGCTGGTTTGGAGGTCGGGGGCGCAGGGGAGGTTTATTCGGCCCCTCCTTCTTTCTCAGTAACTGGTCGGTCGAGGGAAACCGCATCCTCGGTATCCTCTTCGTCAATAAGCCCAGCCTCAACAGATACCTTCTTTTTCTTGCGTGAAGGCTCTGAAGCTGCTGAAGGCTTAGCCCTCACGGTTTTGACCTTGGGAGGCTTTTCAGCGACCTGGTCTTTGGCGGGAGCAGGCCCCCTTACCGTAGTAGGAATTGGGATAGCCTTCCCAACATCTCGGGTGGCACTCAGATTTACAGGGAGCTTCTCGGCACGAGCTCTCAGCTTCGGCCAGACCACCCTTTAAAACGAGGAATTTATCCAAGTTAAACATTGCTGCAAGAAAAAAATAAGAAGTCAGACAATTGAGCTAAAATTGGCGATTTGAAAAGAAATTACGAGCAAAGGCTAAAGTTTTTACTAGGGTCGCATCCCCTCTCTAACTCTCCCCGACAAGTCGGACATTGCTCGTAGAAGTAGAGATTTTGGTGCAAGCACCAGCCAGGAAAGCTCTTTATCACGAGCATAGTTCACAATGGGGTCACATCCACTAGCTTCTTCCCCGATATACCAGCAGCCCGCAACAACTTCTCATCATGGACAATTTTCCTCCAGTTGTACAAACGGGCTGATAGCTTCCCCTCGAACCCAAGCTCGCCCTCAATAGCAGCCTTGGCCTGTTGCTCATAGGTCGTAAGGTCGTCCTTCTTGCGAGCTGGGATCTCATACTGCCTTGTAGGGAGGGGAAAATTCCAACCTCTTCGGCACTCTACCCCGATAACCTTGTGCCCAACCGCTCACCTTGTTCAGAGTTTCGGTGAACAATTTTACCCCAAAATTCTAGGATTTGCAGTTGATGTAGGTGTGGTCAAGGGTTTGGCAGACAAGGAAATAGTGGCGGAAGAGGTTGACACTGGGTTCAAAGTCGAGTAAGCGAGTAACGACTGCAAAGCTCGTTAGCATCCTCATTGTATTGAGGGAAAGGTCCAGTGGATGAGCTGACATCTCGCTTAGAAACGAGCAGAAAAATGGGTCAAGTGGCAAACGCAGGTCCACCTCGAAGAAACTAAGGTAGAAGCTAACCCGGCCTTTTAATCCCCTCAGCTTGGCTAGATCGTCGCCAATCATGAAGGATCCTCGAAAATCGTCGAAGAGATGGTTGTAGTTGTTGTTCCAGAGGGTCAATCTCTGGCACTAATTTGGTTGACCCAAGCTTTGGGGGCTTTGCTGACTTTGGCCTCGGGTTGCTCTGAATCAACTCGGCCTAAGGTGGAAGCTCCGTCCCTAGTCCTTGCCATCTGCACAGAAGCAGATTGATTAAACGACCTGGAATTGCGAGCTGATGAGGGGCCGCGAGCTAGCATCTTATATCGCTTTTGGCCAGAACGGGATCTCTCAGTCTTAGCGACCTCACGAGTTTTTGTCCGGTCAGAACGAGCTTTCTCAGCCTCGATGGCCTCCTGAGTCTTTTTCTCTCTGTTTGCTTTGATACGAGCTATTATCTTATCGATGGTGAAATAATGATCCCAGAGCTCGTCTACAACCTCATTGGGTCGGAGTAATTGCATTGGGGTCAATGATGGGAGGTCGGAGATAGTATAAAGGTCGTTTGTAACTACGAAGAAACCCTCTACCTCAATACCTTAACTTGTTAAATATGTCCTTGCCGCGCTAGGGGGCACGAAGACCCAGCGACCTTGGCTGTGCTTATATATGTTATTCTCTAAAGGAGAGCGAGCAAAGATTTTGGGGGATAAAATGTCAGATGTCAAGCTCGAAGAATGTGACGAACTCAACGAAATTGAGCTCGACACGAATGTCGAACTCAGAGACTCAACAGAAGGAAACACGAACTCGACTCCCTCCAGAAACGACATTAAGTTGAAATTTAAAAATTTTTCAATCAAGGAGCAAAGTGGTTACCTGTGTTGCGGAGGAATTCGAAACAACGAAAGGAGGTTAAACAGTTCACCTGAAACAAAACAGACACCGGAGTCAATGTCACCGGTGGAATGCAAACATACCCAGAAGTGCCTCACAGACAAAGATGGGTCAAAGCCGCCAAAAATGGTAACAGAGGGAAAAGAAAGTAGGAAGGAAACCAACCTACGGAATGGAATCGTGCTAGAACAGCTGGAATGAACGGAAACAAAGATTGTTTAAAATGGAGAAACCTTGTCGGAAATCGCTTGAGCTCGCCGGAGTTTAGAGAGTTCTCTAGGGTTTTAGATGAAAAGTAAAAATGCAACAATGATTTTTCCCCTTTTTAAAAAATAGTTTTATAACTGTACTAACAAAATAAGTATCTTAACACTATAAGTATCTTAATATATTGAAGTGAATAATTTAAATATAGAAAATAGTGATTTGTAATAAAGAGCAACAAAATAAAAAAATTTTAAACTTGATTTTTAAAATCAAAACTGAAATCTAACAGCAAAAACAAACCATCCATATCATTAAAAGCAGCAATTACATTAAGTTCTCAAAACAAACCATCCCAAAACAAACCAAAATAATTCCAAACATACAACGTTTAATCATCAAAAATAACAATTGAAATAAGTTTCCAACACAACCGACCACAAAAGGGAAACACATATGGTGAAGTCTCATTCTTTCTCGATCTTGACCACAACCTTCAAATTATTTTCCTTGGTAGCAGATGAGAATTCACCTATAAGACACCTTTTCACAGCTGCATCTTCATCAACATCCAATGACTTGGCTTTAAGCTTCGACTGATTTGGAGTTGAAACCTCATCTTCGGATGAATGCAACTAAAAAAAAAAGAATCCAATATTAAAAAATATATATGGGAAATATGTATAAATTAAAACATAATTAACTTGAAAACGTACGTTGTCATCACCATCACCATCTTTGAGCTTGGAAAATATGTCTGATTCTTGGCCTTCTTGATGAATATCACAGTATTTTTCAATCACTGAACTGTCCTCAATTTTTTTAATCACAGGAAAGGTTTTTTCGTAAACACCTTGCTGCTCGTCTTTCACTTGAACTTTAAATAAATTATTTCTGTCCATCAAACTGAAAATTTCCATTGGAAAATCATTTTCCGATTTCTTCCTCAATTCTAATGCTGTTTTTCCAATTAGTTCGTAGCACTCTTTATCCCAAAGTAAGAATAAAGCATTTCCACTAAAATCTACAACCCGAACCTGAAGTTTGTACCTGGGAAATAAATTAAAATCAAGTTAAAAAATAAAGTAACAGTAATTTTTTTATGTTAGTAATTATGTAGCAGTTTGCTTAACCTTATGTTGCCTGTCGTATCAAAAGTATCGCACTTGTTACAATAAAATTTATCCGCATGGTGTCATTTTTTGGTACATTTCTTGCACGAAACATACCACCAATCGTCTCCTGTCTCTATTGCAGCAATTTTACCAATTACCCAATAACTTCCAACCTAAAAATAATAAATATATTCAACAAATTGTTTAACACTAAATTTGGTGATAAATATTTAAAAAAAAACTGTAATAACATAAAAAAAAAACTTACTTCTTCAATTTCCAAAAGTTGTTCTATGGTTCTCAATAGATCCTTTGAATTTTCAAATTCATCAATTATGTTGCTTGTTGCAGTTGATGATATTTTTCCAACCGGAGTCGCTAACTTTCCTTCCGAAATGAAGCTGAAAATTTAAGAACAATAGTTTCAGTCAAAACTAATTATTACTCGATAAATATGCAGTAATATTATATTGTAATTAAAAGCTACCTGTTACGAAATTGATTTATTTCACCAATTTGTTCATTTATTATCACTTTGCTAACATGGTACGTATTCGAAACTTGAGTTTCACCCCTAAACACTTTAACACGACAAAATTGCAGCAGTAAAATCACAGGTTCATCAAAAGCAACATTTGATAAGTAGTCACACAAATCATCAACAGGTTGTCCCCATAGTGTACATGAGAGAGTAGTACCCCTGAAAAAAAAATATAAACATTTAGTATAACGAAATATAAATTAGTGTATTTCAAAATAAATTTCAAATAAATATTTCGTTACTGCATGTTTTCCAAAATTAAATCAAGCATCTTGGTACTGCGGCCTGAAAATTCCCTTTGTTGGGGAAAAGCCTTTGCTTTTAATTTTCCGATAACATCTGCAATATATATAAAAAATAAATTAAATAAATGTAAAAGAAAAAGCAAATATAAATAGAATAGTATTATAAAATACTACTCTAATAAATTTTAAAAAACATATTTACCAATAAGAAGAGATTCATCAATTGTTTCGACATTTGTCATCTCTTCAAAAAGCTTGAATGTATAAACAAACCATGGGAATGAGTCATCCGGTATTGCCGTCAAACGTGTTACACCAACAAAAATGATCTTATACTTTGCAGATGTGGTCTTGTATTTCATCCGGTTGTCGGCGACAATAAAGTTTTTCATGATATAGAGATGTGTCTCTTTCATCAATGGTTCAAACTTTTCAATCAGATTTTGTTTGATCGAAGCATGTACTTTGGTTCCCTTGAAAATAAAAATACTATTATTATTAGATAAACTGAAAAGATTACCAAATTGTTATCAAATTCATTGATTTTCATAAACTGAAGATATTTTGCAAAGCATTAACAGAAAATTTTAATTTTAAACATTACCTCCGAGTCATGGAAAATACATTCCAATGAATACTTTCTGGAGCTATCGCCATACACGGGTACAACGTAAACTCTTATCAACCGTATCTTCACCGTCCACTGCACTTTGCTTGGATTGATATCTTTCAATAAGTTTGAAATGGGTAGGCATTTTCTGGGATTTTTGTGATGAACAAATCGATACTATGGAAATTCGATGTTGCAACACAAGGAAGGCAATGATATTTATAGTGGACTTCACTTGGGAACTATTTGCATTTCCAAGGCCCAAGGCGTGCAACTTTCTTCTCTCCAAGCAAGGCTCGTCAGACTTAATAATCAGAACAGTTGATTATTATTTTTTTAATCTATTTAAATATTCTGTAACTCAGCATAATCTTTTTTGTTTTAATATATTTTATTTATTCACTGTTTGAGATTTGTAATTATTTAAAGATTTTTAAAGCCTGAACTTTATTGAAAAGAGGAAAAACTGCTTTGATTTAAACAATTACAAATTTCCAAGGCCCAAGGCATGCAACTTTCTTCTCTCCAAGCAAGGCTCGTCAGACTTAATAATCAGAACAGTTGATTATTATTTTTTTAATCTATTTAAATATTCTGTAACTCAGCATAATCTTTTTTGTTTTAATATATTTTATTTATTCACTGTTTGAGATTTGTAATTATTTAAAGATTTTTAAAGCCTGAACTTTATTGAAAAGAGGAAAAACTGCTTTGATTTACACAATACCATTCAGTACAAATGTTAAACAAAACAGTGTTCTTGAAAAATCATGTTCTTGAAAAACCATGTTCATCAAAACTGTGGAATTTCATCCAAAACCGTGGTTAACATTTAACAGGATGGTTTCCATATTTAGCAGCTGAACTTTTGGCGGGAAATTTCCTAAAATAGAGACTATCTTGTTATTATATATATATAGACTAGTTATAGAGCCCGTGCAATGCACGGGTGCAATTTAATTTTTGTGTTCAATTGATATATTTTAAAAATATTTTTGAAAAAAATTATCATTATTGAATATAGAAGTTTGTTTACTTCATGTCTGACAAAAGTTAAGTGTTGTCTATATATGTAAATTGGTAGTTGTTTATTATAATATTTTCGTTTCAAAATAAGTATTTTTTATTGGTGGTCAATACATATATTTTTGTTTCTATACATTTTTTAAATTTTTTAGTACCCTTTAATGATATTATATTATTGGGTTTTTTTATCTCTTTTTTTCATCTTGCACTTAGTAAAGATATTTTAGACAAATATTTGAAAAAATTTACAAAATTAAAAATAAAATATTTACTTTGGGACATATTGAAGAAATATAACATTTTTCTGAACAAATGAGAATTGTTTAAGAATTGAATATAATTATATTATTGAAATAATTTTTGGAGATCATTCAATGATTAAAAAATGTTGAATTGGATACTATATATATTTACATATTTTTTATACACTATTAGTTTGAAAAAGAAATTTACAAAAATATCAATAAAACATAAGCATCAATTTTGAATAAATAATTTAAAGTTTTGTTAATATGGATCACATATTATATACATTATTTTAGGACGTTTTAAATAAAAATATGAGACTCAATTTGACATGGAGAGAGTATCATATATAAAAATAAAATCTAGTTGGTTTATATTATAAAATAATTTATAGAATAATATAATATGTTTTTAAAATCTTTATATATAATATAATTGGTTGAGTTGGTTTAAGGTGTATAATCATATTTAAAAGGGTGTTGGTTCAAATCTCAATGACAATATTATTTTATTTCCTAAAGTCCTTCTCCTATTAGTATTAACTAATATTAATACATATTATAAAACACATTATTATTAGGTATTGTTATTAGCTAATGACTTAGAAATGAAAAGTCATTTCACTCCAAAGGTCATGCTTACTTGGAGGCTTGAAAATCAAAAGAACCAAAAGTTGGATGAGGTGGCACACTTAGAGGCATCCTCACCAACTTTAAATATATATATAGATAGATTTGTTGAGTAATGCTATAAGTACCTAAAGAGTATTAAATTTTTTGTATTAAATGATATGTCATCTGATGTGACAGCTGATGTGATACATTAATTTTAATTTTTAATTTTATTTTTTGTACCACATCACTATCACATCAGGTGACACATTATTTGATCAAAAAAATTTAATATTTTTTAGGTACCTATAACATTACTTATATTTGTTTATTTTAAGATCGTACTATGTTTGTGAGTGAGACATGGGTAGGGAAAAAAAAAAAAAGAAGAAGAAAAAGAGAGTAAAAATGTCCTTTTTACTACACCGTCCTAAAATAATTGTCCTCATTCCAATTTAAAATGTCTAAAACTGAGAGCCTATTCGCATACGTGATTCTTTTTGTAGTTTTTGGATTTTTTTTTTTTTTTGTAATTTTCACTTTCTTTTTCATTGAACTAATCTATTTATTAATGCGCTATTCTTTTAATTATACTAAATAATTGAAGCCTAAGTTGGCTCACATTAAAATTATTAGGACCCTATTCCTTCTTAGTTCTTACTAGAAATAAAAAATAATAAATTTAGATTATTTTTTAATTATTGAGAAACAAAGATCTCTTTAATTAAGAAAATCAAGGGGACAAACATTCCTAAAATCAAGAAAATCACAACCCTTGATTGACAATAAATCAAAGGATTTTCACATAAACTCTAACCCGCAGCCTACAAATAGAGGTCGTTAGAGATGGCAAAACACACAAAATCCTCTACAAGAACCAACTAAGGTTCTACCGAAACTCGACCTCAAGTCCTCTACAATCCAAGCACTTCAATTCAAGAACATCAAACACATGATTAAGAAGTCGTGTCATTCTTCATTGTCATCTTCCCGAAGCTTTGTTCGAGATCAAGCGCAACCAAAGTGATTTAGGAGTTCTCCAAACCTTGCTCGAGATTAAGTCGGCCCACCGACCCTCGTCCAAGACTCTGTCAAAGATTCCACCATTTGAATTTGAGATCAAGCCCATTTATTTTTCCATTAAATCTAACCCTTAAAAGAGATTGAATCAGAGATTTTGTATCGTACAATCGGTATTAGATAATAGAATTGTAACTCATTATCCTGATATAATAAAAATCACATTTTGTTCATTTATTTCTTGTCCTTTGTGATCGGCACAAAATTTGTGTGTATAGATCTAGTTTGATGGGGATACCGAGAATGGTTAGATTTTAAATTGAAAGCGAGAATAAAAGGGTGATGGTCTTTTGGATAGAAAAAGAAGTGGCAATAGTTAAATTGAAACGTAAGTAAAGTATAGTGATTGAAATGCATTTTATCCATCTTTATTTTGAAAGTTTAAAAAACTAAATCTCTATAATACGTATAGGTTTTTAGTTTTTTAAAATCAAAATATACGTAAATTATAGTATAAACAAAGTACTCCCTCCATCCCTAAATTATTGTCATTCTTTTTTTTATTCGTTTTAGAATAATTATTTTATTTGAAAATTTTTTTTTAGAATATTATTTTTATCATTTTATCTTTATTTTTTCTCCTATTTTAATTATGAATCACATACACATAGACAATAAAAAAATTATATATTATTTCAATATTAATAATGAAGTTAATTATTTTTTTTAAATTTGTATATCAAATCAAATAAAATAATAATTTAAAAATGAATTGAATATTAAAAATTACGTGTTATATGATATTGAAAAAGATGAAATATATGCGTCAAATTTTTATTTAACTATAAAAGAAAATATAATTTTTATTCAAGTTGCCCTTTTTTTTCTTTTCTTCAACCACTCCCAGCATACCATCTTGCAAGCGACGACTTTCTTCTGCAAGCAGCCAGCACGCCATCAACCACTTTCCCTCTTTAATCTCTAATCTAATATAGTAATTCTAATGTAGTCAGTCTCCCCTCTCCCTCCCCATCTCCAAATTATTAGTATTATGTAAATAAATGCATCGAGAGAGAGAAAACAAGAGTGAGAAGAAACACAGTGAGAGATGGCAGGTTGCGGGAACATGTTCTTCACACTGGTCATCACATTCTCAGTAGCACTAATCACATACAACATACTCATCTCCGCTAATTCACCTCTCAAACAAGAATTCCCCGGCGCCGGCGGACTGTTATCAAATGGGGTTCTTTCAATTGACCCTGTCATCAGTATGCCCACGAGGAGGGCCGGTTTGAATAAGAAAAGGCGGCTGTTTCATACGGCTGTCACGGCTTCTGACTCGGTTTACAATACATGGCAGACCCGGGTCATGTACTACTGGTTCAAGAAGTTTCAGGATCGACCCGGTTCCGAGATGGGTGGGTTCACCCGGATCTTGCATTCGGGTAAGGAAGATAAGTTCATGGATGAGATCCCCACTTTTGTTGCTCAGCCCCTCCCTCCTGGTACAGATCAGGTATTTTCATTTTGGTTTTTTTTTTTTTTAATTTTTAAATTACAGTTTGTTCCCTCGATTTTGAATTTTGAATTTCTTGTTTTGTTTGAGGGAATCACTGCTCTTTTAATGTGAAAGAAGTAATTTTTCCAAATTGCTCCCAAAATGTCAGCTTTAACTCTCTGGAATATATCGAAATTCTGTTACGGGTGTTTTTGGGTAGTTCTTGAATTGGACTGGGATTATATTAACCTGTTTTATGAGTACATTAATCTCAAATTCTGTTCAATAGGTATCAGTTTGGCAGAAACCAAGTAAAAGATTGATGGGGAAGTTATTAATTATCAGTTTGATGAACTTTTGTTCTGTGGCTAGAACTCTGTGAAAGAGAAAGGCACAACGAAAACTTATGTGTGCGCTCATGTGTGTATTTAAGTAGTGGATCAAATTGCGGTTGAACGTAGGGTTTCTTTTCTGAATTCTGTTAGCGGGTACATTGCTATACCGGGTGGTCAATGTGGGTGCACTGCATTGCTGGTTGAATTGTTAGTGTAGCTTGTGGGTGTCCAGAAGTTGGGTTTTCTTAACATTGGCCTGGAAATATGCACATTTTTCTTTTTCTTTTTCTATATAAAATAGGAGGAATTTGTCATGCTGTGAAGCTGATATCTTATTTGCCTGTTATTAAACTAATGACATTTTTGTGTGCCTCAATTAGTCTTCAATATGCTGCTCTTGTTTCAAGTACTTTTAAGGTATATCGTTAATCAAATAGGATCGCCCTGTTAGCTTTTGACCTGATGAAGCATTCCTTTTATAACGACACATCTTTTGCACTATCATGACTTGCATTCGAATCTGTTATATCCTCTGAAAGAAAACCAGAGATTATTGGCTTCCCTTATATTCAATCTCTTAGTCAGTTTAGGTTCTTATGATATCCATTGTCAATGAAGTATATATTGGTTAGTTATATATATGACTGTGTTTGGGGAACTGTTTTTCACGACTTGGATGATGCATTGTCCAAGTTCCGTTTAACTTATTTTGTAGTGTAATTTCAGGGTTATATAGTCCTCAATAGACCTTGGGCATTTGTACAGTGGCTTCAACAAGCAGACATCAAAGAAGAGTATGGAGGAACTCAACTTTGCTGTTTTAGCCCAATATCATTTCCTGTTCAGTCGCAATGCTAGCCGTTAAATGTTGTATCATGACAACTATCTTACCTTTTATGCAGCTACATATTGATGTCGGAGCCTGATCACATCATCATTAAACCCATACCAAACTTGTCTCGAGATGGACTCGGAGCTGCATTCCCATTCTTTTACATTGAACCCAAAAAGTACGAATCCATCTTGCGAAAATTCTTTCCTGAGGACAAGGGACCTATAACCAATATTGATCCTATAGGAAATTCTCCTGTTATTGTTGGAAAGGTGCATACATGGAGCTTATAGAAATATGTCTTTAAGTTTGTTTCTAAAGTTCGACTCTTACTTATTTTGTGAAATGTTATTAGGAATCTCTTAAAAAGATTGCCCCAACTTGGATGAATATTTCCTTAGCAATGAAGAAAGATCCTGAAGCAGATAAAGCTTTTGGTTGGGTCCTTGAGATGTAATCAGCTTTGCCCTGATGGCCTTATTGTTACTTTTCATCTCGTTTACTTTTTACTTTGATTGTGTAGGTATTCTTATGCTGTTTTATCGTTGATTATGCAGGTATGCTTATGCTGTTTCATCAGCTTTGCATGGTGTGGGTAACATCTTACATAAGGACTTCATGCTTCAGGTTTAATAATTTTTTTTACTTTCGCCACAAAGGTTTCTTCTTTATGCTTCATAAAATTTTGCAAGTTAAACAAAAAGTGCGATTTGATACGTTTTGGTGCCAAGTATGTATCTTAATTCAGAAAACTTCGAACAAGAGAAAGCATCTTGAATTGCTAGGTGTAATTTTTAAATTTTTATAATTTTGATAGGAAGGGAAGATTTCATAGATAAGAAGAAAAAACAGATGTGGTAGAAATCCACCATTACAACCATAATGAAAAGACACAAGCAAAAAGAAACCAAAACTAATTCTAGGTGTGATAATGAGAGATGTTGAAGATGCTAGTATAAAAGGGAATTGATATATCCACTGCTTCTGCAGAAGATGAATAAAACACTTTAAGCTATTGGCATTGATTAATTAAAAGGTTGTTTGACAGGCTAGAATAAATGGGAACTTATAAATCCACTGCATCTGCAAGATATAATATGAGCTCATTTAACCTACGCATTGGCTAAATAATGGAGAGAATTTATCAGTTGACTTAAATTATTGGTTTCTTAGATAGAATAGACCGGAGATCTTTGTTATAACATGAACTTGCCCGCAGCATAAGAAGACATATGTTCATTAAATATATCACATTTTCATGATATTCAGTGGTAAAGAGAGTTGGTCATCTATGCTGCTCCTCTTTTTCCCTTTATTGCATGTGAAATGCACAAGGAAGTACAAAGGAATTGGCCCCCAGTTGTTACTTGGTCATTTTGTAGGAGGATTAGTTGTTTAGCAACATGTTAGTGTTTTCGCTTTATTAGGGAATTTTGGATACTTTTGGTTATCTAGTGCACTCATGGTAAAAGTATGGTTTTATTTTAGACTTTTTAGTTAGTACAATAAAGACAAGCCATGTAACGTTCTCTCAGTGCATGTGTACTAATTTTTATGATACTATACATGTGTTTTATAATTTTAATTTTTATAACTTTTTCTCCTATTTACCTCCTAGTTTTTCTCTATGGCCCTATTTTTCTCACACACTCTTGTTTCCCCACGTCTTCTTTTTTAAAATAGTTAATCTTTTATAAAATCTTTCTTTTCGAATTAGCTCCTAAATTTTCTCCCAGCCCTATTTCTCTCCCACTTCCCCTTTCCAATTTCTTTATTTTATTCACTCATTTTCTTCTTATCTCGTCACATGGCAGCTTCTGAAGGATGTTGTGAGTACTAAAACCATTTAGTACCAATGAGGATAGATAGATTGTTGTAATTTCCCATTATAAACATGAGTTGTGTATTCCTTCACCAAGAAGAGCTTTGCACTTTTGAGGCCAATGGGCGTTGCAGAATCCTTGCTAGGGTGAAGTGTGCATAGTTTCTGAACCAGTATATATACCTAGCGAGGGTGATGCAAGTTGCATGCCCTTATTTTTCCACTTTTCTTCTTTATATTATCTATATGTGTAGGATTCGATTTCCCTATCCAGTCCTGCATAAGTGTTTCTTTGTATTACCGTTATCAACAAGAAATTATCTGAAATTTACTCAATTTTCATTACTAAAATTCTCTGATTTTGAATTTACTGCACATTCCCAGCCTCCCAGGTCTTGATTTATAGCTCATTGATCTATGATTCCCGAGTGCGATGAATCACAGATACTCCAAACGAGTAGAAAAATACACAATGATATTGATGATATCAGTGGCTGCTTACCCTAAACTTATTTACGTAACTTTTTTCGAAATCAAACCCCAAATATACAAACCATAATTGTAATTTCCAAATCTTAAATAGAAAAATACTCGATAAGATCGATGATATCAGTGGCTGCTTACCCTAAACTTACTAACATAACTTTTTTCAAAATCAAACCCCAAAAATACAAACCATAACTGTAATTTCCAAATCTTAAAGTAGGTTTCATCCCTAACCATAATTATTTTAGTTTTCTAAGAATTTTGCAACATAATCAAATACATTTTTTTTTACCATTTCATAATTAATGTATTCAATATACTTATCGGAAACTGCTGTATCCTAGTATCTCTAGTCTCTATCGTCCTGTACCCATATCCTGTGTTCTTCATCCATATTGGTGCTTCTTAAACTGCGACTGTTGATATCCTTCCGCCACAAATGCTTTTATGAATTTCATGGCTGGAGTCTGCTTTTTGTGATTATACTGGCGCATTTATCTCTATATGCTGTCTACTAAACATATTGTGGTGAAATGTGATGTTCTAATGCTTATTTTCATATGTTCTTCTGATGTAACCCCTACTAAGAGTTGCATGGTTTTCATAATTTATACAACAGCCTCCATGGGATACAGAACTCGGAAATAAGTTCATAATTCATTACACTTATGGCTGTGACTACGATATGCAGGTATTATGCCGATACAAACTATATCCTAATGTGGAGCGCACAAAAAAGTTGTAATTAATTTGATTACAATTAAGCAAGGTTAGCTTATGCTGCCAGATTTATTTATATTCAGGGTAAATTGACATATGGGAAGATCGGGAGTGGAGATTTGACAAGAGATCTTTTGATACTATCTATCCTCCTAGAAACCTTCCACTTCCTCCACCTGGTGTCCCTGAAAGTGTGGTAAGTTCCCATTTAGGTGTTTTCCTATCTTTGTTTCCCTTGCATATGCTTGGTTCAGATAATGTCTTCTTGGTTTCCCTTGCCGAAATTATTGCTTCCGTCTAGAGTTGTAGCTTAATGTTTTAGATTGGATGAGAAGCTACTCATTCTTACTTTGATCTCTTCATATTTGGCTAAATTGTTATACCTTTTTCTGATCCTACAAAAATGTTATCCGCATCCATTAGACCATTCTTGCACTATTGATCTACGAATTAGCTGTTGATTGACCTAAATCAGTTTAGGTTTTCATATCCCAAACATTCTAGGAGGATTTTCTGTTGGTTGTTGGTCTGTTTTGTACCTGTGAGCAGTAACAATGAATCTATGGTCCTTTGTGTGTCCTCTCCTGGAAGCATATCTACAGGATTCTGCAATGTAATCACTAGCGGAAGAAAAAGTATCAAGTTTGGTGAACACACCTAGACAAATAGGATAATGTTTAAGTACAAGGACAAACAAAAGTTACTTAGGAGATTCACATCCCGAAAAGTAGAAATCCAAATCAACAACCCGAAAGAGAGTGCAACGCAAAAGCAAAATTATCTTGGTTATTAAATATTCACATATCAAATGACCTTGCATAATCACAACGGTTCATTAGAATGAGCCGATAAAATGGCCATACTAGTAAACTATCAAAAAGAAGGAAAAAAAAACCTGTGTTAAAGACCCATTTTCCAAGTACCCCTATATGATTCTTTTTAAAAAACATTTCCCCGATTGCCAAACGGATCCATGATGGGGCTAACGGATACATTCCAATAACCTATTTGCCCTCATTAAAGTGTTAGGTCTCCAACCAATTACCAGACCTAACTTTAAATCTGATTGAACGCCACTCTTTCCCAACCAAAACGCTATACTTCTCTCTTCTGGACTTTCTCGCTCTCCTCCTCTGCAACTCACTCAAAACTGAGCTACCTTAACCGCCAATCCCTCCAAAATGGCTGCCCCCTCTCATTCAACCACTCCAATATCTGCGAAACCACTCTCAACATCAACGACGTCCACTCACTCTCTTTTTCTCATCCCCATTACTGGCAATGTCACTGGAATCACAGAGTTCTACGGGGAAGTCTTCCTCAGAGTTGGTTCGGTTATTCACATACGGGGCATCAAATTCACACAGCTGGCTCGGTCTTGATATTTGGAGAGAGATTTTTCATCGGATCAATCCCAACTTTTTTCTATTTCACTGACAGCAATTGTCAACAAAACCCAACTGAGAAAAATTGTAAGAAATTAAGTTTGGTTTATTTATTAATTTTTACTGGCTTTGGAGCTCAAGTATGTGTTTTGGGTTTGTTTATTGATTTGATTTTGAATGCGTTTGAAGCTCTTTTTCGATTTTCTATTTGGGTTGAGACTAGAGCTTGTGTGAGGGAGGTCAATTTGGAATTACATTGTGGGGAGGCAAATTGGGCTGGTGGTTTGGGCTTCCAATCCCTGCTATGATCTTTGTGGGGGAGAGACAAATTTGAGTTGTGGAGTGGTGGTGGTGGAGGTGATGGCTGGTGGAGGGAGTACACGTTTAAATTGTGGGTGAAAGAGGAAGGAGGGTAACTATGTCTATTCCAATTCACTCATTACTGTTTATGTACTACCTCCGTCCCAAAATAATTGTCGTTTTAGCAAAGTTTTTTTGTTCCAAAATAATTGTCGTTATAGGATTTCAAGAAATATTTTCCCATATTTTGCCAAATTGCCAATTTTTATTACTCTCATTAAAGAGGGTTGGTAAGAAGAAAGAGAAAAAAAGTACTCTTACAATTTACCTACAATAATTGAACTTAAATAAGGGTACATTTTTTAAAGCTTCCTTAATCTGTGTACAAATTGTTAAAACGACAATTATTTTGGGACGGAAGTAGTATTTTTTTTTTTGGCAATTGGGCAACAGGGCAACACGCATCTTAACTGAGTTAAATTTCCGCGTTTAAGTGGGTCCCAACTTGGGGCTATTTACAAAAACATTGAATCATACTGAGGTATTTGGAAAATGGGTCTTGGGACATGAGGGTTTTTGATAGGTTACCCTATTATCTATTATGTTATTTATCGTTTCTTATGTTTGGAACCATGAATCTTTGCTGCAAAACGACTACCCTTTCTTGATGAGCCTTTCCTTTCTTTATATGACACAGGTTACTCTGGTGAAAATGGTGAATGAAGCATCGGCAAACATTCCAAACTGGGGGCCTTAAGCCATGGTTTAGGAGAAATGTGTTGTACACATTGTATGCTCATACAATAGCGATTCATGAAAAGCCTCAGATGATATATTTCAGATTATACACACAAACACACAGTGGGGGTGACAAAGTCGGATACATGCTGTGAGTGGGTTTGTTGCCCGTGTTCGGTTTTAACATATAAAGCTTTACATTAAGATCAACTGTATATCAAATTTCTCTTCACATCAGTATTCATTCAGTAGAGTTATCTGAAGCATGAAAGATTGTACAGGCAGATAGACTGGGTCCATTTGTTGATTTTGTGATTAATAAAGGTGGGTTTTCTTTCTGTCAAATTGGATCGTAAATAGGCTCTCTTATATGAGAAAATTACGGGTCAGTAAACTTTGGTGGATTTTCGACCTCCTTTAGTACCTTATATTTTTTTCAAACCGGAAAAAGACACTTTTGTATATCGCGATGCATCAATTGAAATTGTTTTCTACAAAAGTGTCTTTTTTCGGTTTGAAAAAAATGTATGGGACTAAAGCGGTTGAAAATTCACCAAAGTATACCGGCCTTTTCCCTCTTATAATTGTTGTGGGTGTTTGGTTAATTTTACAAACTTTCCGAGTATCTTTCACTTAAAATCTAATGGACTCTCTCTAACATGGTTTTACTCTTGCCAATAAAAGTTTCCAAGAGTTTGCATTCACCAGAGATCTTGGAATACTTTCACCGACCCAAATTGAGTGTCATTTCTGAAAAAAAAAAATATATATATATATATATATATATTTAAAATAAGCATCATCTATTCCATTTTAGACCGTTCTGAAGTAAGTATTTATTATTTTATTTTTTTGAAAAGAATTTTTTGAGTCAATTGTCTATAACTCTCATATTAATTGTAAGAATTAAAAACAGAGTCCCATTAATTTGACATCACTAATGAATACTTGAAGGTATTATTAGTTAAAGAAATATTACATATGATTAACTATTTTTTTTTTAAATCTGTGTAAATTCATTAGAGGTACTTATTTTGGGTCGCAGGTTGTAGTAAAATGGCCTAGAAAGTGACTTGTTTAATTTTTGAACCAAAATAACATGTTTCTGAATGTGACGCAAAGAACGAAAAATCAACTCTAAGCTAACCACTCAAATTACTCTTTGCTTTTCTGTATGAAACTAATTAAGTTTCCGAAACAAGATTATGAATTTCGCTGTGTTGAGGTTGGAGAAAAGTCACCTTTTCGGATCAATGCCTAGAAGAAACTTGACAAAGAATTTCACTATTTTAAATAACGTTGGCGAAAAGTCGACCCTCCAGACTGTATCAGCCTGAAAAAACCTGGCAGAGAATTTCACTATTTTAAGGCCTCAAGGGTTGGAGAAATGTCATCCCCCTCTGGATTGTAACAGCCTGAAGAAACCAAACAGAATCTCACTATTTAAAAAATTAAAAGTCTTAGGGTTGGGGAAAAGCCACCCCTCAAGATTGTATCAGAGCTTTGAAAAAACCAGAATTTGTGGCAGCCATTTTCATCATCATCTTCGTCACCAGCAACAGTTGGGCAAATTACACAAGCATAGCTCGGACAAACCAAACTTCTCAATAGTGCATGAAATGAAACTTTCATGGGACAACACGACGAAATCAAGACCAATTAACACCCCTATGCCACCTTTCATTTTCGTAAAGGAGTTCTGAGCCAAAAACGGGAGATGTTGAAACTGACGGATTTCCCCAATAGGTGAATGAGTTACGCAGACACGACTTACATACAGTTGCACAAGTTCCTGCAATGATTACTCAGATTTTTTCTTCCCTTCTTTTTCACTTTCTAATTTTCCATATTAAAGGTCTTCAACAATACCTTGGGGTGAATTAGAGGATTATTCACAAGGCCGAAGACTCTTTTGGTTGCAGCATAATTAAGTATCTAGAATTTTTATTTTTTATTATTATAATTATTATAATAATAATAATAATAATAATAATAAATGCATGTTAATAGCTGAAACAAAGCATCTAGGCAGCATTCACAAGATATAGGATGTTGTGTGTGTTTGCGTGTGTGAATGTGTGTGCAGACTCACGTGTTTGTTTGTGTGGGCATGTATTAGTCTATATGACTGTCAAAGTCCAAAGGAACGTCAGTAAGCACAAATTTAAGTCACTTTTTAACACAAGTTTAGATAAAATGTGAGTATCTAACATGCTACGAGAGGCCAAAAAATGAACACGGATTGGATTATATTGCAAATGGTATAGCATTTCATACAAGAAACAAATGCCACAATGTGCTCTCTTAGTTTAGATAACGCCTGCAATTCTTTGCATTACACAAACATGGAATCTTTTTACCTTCATCCTCATGACTGAAATGGTAGTCATAAGTAATCTCTTCTCCAGGATATATGTCCCTCTCAGCAAAAAAGACCACCTGCATCCACAGAAATTTAGTAAATGAAAACTCAACTTCAACAAGAAAACGCATCCCCAGTATAACCTACTGATCAAGCAGGATCTTCCATCCAGACGAACAATTAGACAACATTAGTTAATAGCAAGACAAGTGATATCAAAAGAAGAATTGGCGAGCACTATTACTACTACCTCTGTCCTGAGAAAGAGTCACACTTTCCATTTTGGTTTGTCCCAAAAGAGTTGCATTTCTCCATATGTATTTCTATTTTTTTCTTTAATTTTCAAAAACATGATACTTACCTTACATTTCATACAAAAAATATACAACTTTAATGCCATTTAAAGGGGAATATAGAGATCCAAAAGTACGATATTAAAAAGTTTGACTTGTTAATTGCAACTCTTTTTTTGGGCAGGAGGGAGTACATCATGGGACCTTCCATCTTCCCACCCAAAATAAATAAGTAAAAGTCTACACTATCCATTTCGCATACCTGTAAAAGTTACAGATCGTAAGGCTGATTTCTAACCAGGCCAAATTAAAGAATACCCAAGTGTGCCCCAATAAATATGATTGGAGACCCACTTCAAATTAAACTGTGGCAAGAATTGATACATTGGACAAATTAATCGGTATAACGGAATAAAGGTTAAATAAAGGATAGAAATCAAGGAAAATCTAAACTGGAAACAGTTTAGCTCGATTATTTAATAGAACTTGCCCGTCGTGTGCACACACACAAAGTCATGTGAAATGTGGACCGCTATGGATAGAGAGAGGAGTATGACAAAAGTAAAGTTACTTCTACAAGTTCCTTTTCAAAGATGATTACATAAGATAATGTCACTTTGGTACATCATACGTTATGTTAGCCTACTGATAATTGTACCAAGTTCTTGTATGATCATACCAAAACATATTAGGTGACGCTAGAAATTTTTCTCCGGTAATTCATCTAACTCCAAAAGAGACTTTCTGCACACTGTCTATTACAATTGGCCTTGTCAAAGTTCCATGCATTTAAGTTTGATTTTTACGGAGTAATCTGATTCCGAGTTACTCTGAGTTACTGGACCGATACCTCCAAGCAAACTACGATAATTGGATCAGTATGCAATCCAGTCAACAGAAAAACTAGAAAACGTCATTGTAACCTATTGAATTCATCCACACAACTTAATTGAACGTGGGCTATTCATAGGAAAACAATTAATAAGATTAGGAGTTAACATAGAATAGAGCATTACCTTCTTTTCATTCCTCACAGTAATCACTTTGGCAACACAGTTTGGCTGCTCATGCAAATTGATAGCAAATAAAGGAAAGTTAGTCCGAGGAGAAAAAAGCTAGAAATATTACATTAAATCTGTAATTCAATTGCCCCAAATGATGATCCCCAGGAATTCTTCATAAAGCTTCTCGAGGTTTCAGGAAGATTTTAACAGATTTTCAGAAGAGCTTTAACATCATGAAAATTAATGACTGCTTTCATACTGCCCCCTGACCTGACCCTGACCCTTTGCTAACTTTATACAATACAAAGTAGAAATGTACATTTGCAAGAGAGATAATTACCAGGCATGAATGATTTACAAATCGAGCAATTCCTCCTTTGCGGGTGGCATCAATAATATGCTCTTTATCAATCCTAAAAAAGTAGCAAGCACTCTTGTACTGCAATTTCTTTCCAGACTGATAATCGTTTTCTCTTCTGTCAGCCACACGAAGCCCCACTATCTCACCAACATACTCAACAACCTAACAAAAGAAAATAGGGGGATGGAATCATTAGGTTTTCCATTTACAAAAAATAATTGAATTTTGCACCTCCTAAAATGTAAATCAAACCATTGCACCACGCGAAATGAAAGAAGATGTGTATAGACCCAGAGCATGGATGCCCGACTTGTATACTACCAGATGCTTCCAGCCTTTTAACTGTTTGTAGCGTGTATATTCTTTCTGCAACAGAGAGGAAATACACAACTTGTTAAATTGGTCATAACAAGGCTGATTGAATCTTCTTCGTCCAATATATTTATCTATTATTATTACTTTACTTTTTTTTGGAGGGGGTGAGTTCTAATTGCCCTTGCAAGAGATGGGAAATCAAATTAATTTTTGTATTCCATGCTGTTTCTCCCGTTCTCATCGCATTACCTTGATAAGAAAGTGAAAGAACATACTGCATATGCTATACTTGTAGGCTGTATACTAGAAATACACTTATCAGATGCACGCAGATAGCCATGTGACAGTTGATTTAACATACCCGACAATCAGTCTCTATATCGGAAGCTCGAGCAACTGGCAGCTTCAGAAGCCCTTTTGTGTACGACTTTTGTGCATTTATATGAATCCATGCATTCAATTGCTCTTGCGGAACAAGGCATCCAGCACTACCATCAGAGAGGCGACGAAGATTATGCCTAACGCCTTCCCGTTTTCGACCCTTGTAACCCTGATTCAAAGAATGTATTAGAACATAGAATCATGGGTTTCTGGTGTCCCAATTAACCATATAATTCACTCAAGGAAACCAAACCTCAGTTCGAGCACAAATCAGTTCCTTTTCACCAGGATTACTTTTGGAGTCGCCCAAGTCAGTGTCATGGCTGCACTGGGATTGTGTGGCATGATGCTCACATCTTCCATAGAAACCAACCTTTTCGTTATCAGCACCTTCAACCTCACTCTGCAGGAGACCCTGTTCCCAATGAAACAACGAAGTAAGCAATCCACCACAAAACACAGAAACATGACAGAAGTACTTATTTTACATATACAGAAGCAGCAACTTGTTCTGGTGTAGGAAAGGCAACACTACCGAGTTTTAATGATTTCAGTTATCTTTGTCAACATGAAAAATGATAAGCAAGGGAATCTCCAAAAGGGGTCTCCAGCCAACTTTTGCAATGAATTAGTAAGTTCATGGAAACATAAATTATATTTGTCTGAACAAAGCCTTGTTTTCGGCCTCCTTCTCTTCATAGGGCCGAACAAATGATGATCCAAATGAGTTTACATTCGAAACTCGAACAAGATCTTGATCAGCCTAATCATCAAATGACCTGGTTCTATACTTCCCTAGCGAAGTTTCATGTCCAGCTTGGCCAAGATCGAACGTACATTTAGCCAGCATACTTAACAAAAATATCTTAATGATAATACATGTCAGAGAACTCCTTATGAATGCCTCAATTGGGCAGTCCATTTAAACCAAGAAGGAGAATGTTGAGACTCAAGATTAACATTATTAATTTATTTCCTTTCCTTGTCCTTTGCGGTGTAGAACGAGGGATGAGGAACTCAGGTAGCATTTTCTTAGCTACAAAAATGAATAACTTAGCAAACTAAACAAATCTGCGATCCCAAGTAACTACCGATTGCCACAACCCCATGCAATCTACAAAATGGTAACATTAGATGAGTATCAGTATGTGGCTCTTTGAAACTAAGCCATTTCTATCTCAATATGAAAATTACAATCAATGTCAAACTGAGCACAAGCATCAGGCTGAAGTTTGAAGAAGTGATTGGGCAACTGAGAAACCAAAAACTATTCTAGTCTGCCTATACAAGGCTTATTGAACAGGAAAAATTAGCTTTTAAAAGAGCAGGACCTTCTGATGGGCGCACCAAGGATGAAAGTGAATAGGACAATCCACAACTCTGCACCTTATGCAAGAACCACCTGGGCAGTTACAGATTGAACAAACCTGAAAACAAAATACATCAGCAAGTAGCTGCTTTACGAATCTCGTACTTGAGACACCAAAGGGCTTACTTATCATTTCCCAAACCTTGTTATCATTACAGAACACAAGTTTGATGAATTCAGAAACATAAAAAAAAATGAAGAAAATAAAAAATAAAAAAAAATAAAAAAAACATGAAAACGTAAGCATTTAAGGTTTGCTTTGTTATCTCCATTACACTTAATGGAGTGTGTTAAACAATTGAGTAGTTCTTTTATCTATAGCATCCTTCCTATTTTTAATTAATTCTTACCATATTTCCTTTAGGGAAAGAGACACCAGATACATCAAAAGCACTCATGGTGTCAACATTTGGACATCGTGTTCCTGGTGTCCAAAGTCCACAAACCATATGAACCCACTGCTTAACAGTAGGGTCAACTACTCCAGCTGTTATACTATTCTGCACCATTGCATCACTGGTGCGACAAGAATTCTTCACAGTGTGCAATTCCTTCTGCAGATCCTTTTTGCATACAGCTATTAAAGATGAACTGATACGTGCAGGTCTAATATTAGAAGGTGAGTCGCTATCAAATTGAGATCTTGAGGAAGCCTCCGTGTTCAACCAATCCTCCAAAGCTTCATAATGAGAAATTGAATTTTCAGGCCTTGCTTCTGTTACAAGGTTCCAAGAATGCAAAAGGCTTCTGACAATGTTGTGACTCCGCAGAGCCCTGGTCATGGCTCCACCTCTATACCCACAAAGAACGCATACCTAGACGCCAGCAAACAAAGCTAGTGAGCTTCAGACAGCAATAAGTAACAATGAGCTTTTACTATTGTGTAAGAATAATTGGTCAAACAATACAAAGTCAAAGTCACCCACAATTCTTCCAGCAAAGAAGGCCAACATCTTTATATAACATGTTAGTTAAACAGAGTATGAAAAAAATGTGAAACAATAGCAAACAATTACAGTAATAAATAAATAAATATATATATATATATATATATATTAAGAACAATAAACTAATTAGAATATGGCATTGATATTTGCAATTAAAAAGCACAATCAGCATGAAACAAGCACAGTTGATTCCCCTTAACAATGCTTACGATATTTTGGGAACTTGTCCTGCATGGTCTGCAATACCAATGAGTTTTGGGTACAATGGAAATTCCGTAGCAAGCCTGATGAACCTGCATAACATAAGATAATATCAGAATCTTAGAAGGAGATCTAGCGAGAAGCTTAATGTAAAAATGACATGAAATGGTACATACCCTGATTAAGCAGCGACTGCACTCCAACAAGCAATTAACATCATCGTCGTTTGAATTCCCACAAACACAGCAGAATGCATCCATATCTGCAATAGACTTAGTCTGCTGCCCAGTGGATCTGAATCAAAGATCAAATTTTTTTCTAATTAGTTATATTTCAGAGTTCTAAAATCAACATTCTTCCATTGCTATTCAGGTAAAATGCTCAATTGCAATATATGTTTGTTGCAATTTGACGCCGTATACTTCAACAACATGATTATTACCAACTTCAGCATTCTTTAAAAACTTTTCACGATACCTGCATTTTGTTTGAGATAGATCCATGTGCTTCATACCCGATAAGCTTGCACAGCTGGAATCCTTCCCTGATGATTAGAAAACTTAATGATATGAAGTTTAACCCGATAAGAATAGGCCAACAAACAAAACTATAGGCCTTATCTGGAAGAGCTAACATGATTTATTTAGCAGTTAGATATGACAAAAGTGTAATCGAATGCACCAAAAGCTTCCAACTTTTCTGTCTTTCTGGCGTCCAATATAAAGGCCAAACTGGAGGATAAACTACATACCACACGTAAATCAGAGTATTTAGAATGTCAATGAGTGTGTACTTAGGGAGTAGCTTACACATATAGCTGCATATAAGTTGCCGCATGACTCGCACTCACTCCCAAGTGACAAATGAAGCGAGGTACACACATTAAACTTGATCCAGGCATGGCAGAAATCTGAATCTTAGCTTTCTGTTATGTTTCACATAATTTTTAACTGGTGAATGACCTAGGCACATCTTCCTAAGAAGCTTTTCAATTCAATCACAAACCAATGTAACGGTCCAGTTACCAAGTAGCAAGCATAATAATATCAGTATTCAAATGGCTATTAATGAAGCCCGTTTACTGCACTTTAAGATGCCAAGGAAGGATATGAGAAAAAATTGAAGTTGACAACTTACCCAAGTAAATTCGGTCTAATCATTAGCCAAAACATGTAGCAACAGAAGCTCATTCATTTTCAATTGTATTGCTTCAATTTATTTACTTTCCTATTTAGGTTCCATTTCCATGTGTGTGACATAGGCTTCTATCTCAGCAAAGGACATGTTTCTGCTAATTTGCCTAGGCTAGAATCCTGAACAGTACTGCCAGAAAAGTATTATCACCTCATATGCAAACGAGAACCTAAAGCTTTGTAAATGTACCTTTAGCTGTTATCTCATAAAGGCTGCGTTTGCGAACTTCCTTACTCTTTGATTTTAAACTGGCGCTAGGACCATAGGCAGGCATAAAACGAATTTTCTCATATCTATTATGTCTTCCCTTGTCCATCATATATGATACATCATCCACGTTTTACCACATGGGGAGCATGTCATCCCCATTACTTCCACACAATTGCCAAGATCCATTCGCTGCATGTTGCAGCACCTTGACCTCTCCTGTCCCTCTCTGCCTTTAAGGTAGATGTTCTGCCAGTGCACCAATTACTTTCTTGTCTTCTTGTATTCTTTAACGACTTTGCTGGTGATAATTTCAATGTGCTGTTTTCACCATGGGTACATCTTCTGGTATTTCTAAGAATCTTCCCAAGGGAAAGGATCTTCAATGCTTTTGACATATTACCATTTGAAATAATGCCATACTTGCCGCACACTATAGGCCTTGCATTGCTTTTACGAACATTCACCTGTGTATTGGAAGACACAATCCCATGACTTATTGAATTGCACTTCATTGTTATTTCAGCATCTGTGCCGTGTGCTTCTTGATTCAAGACCTGATTTGTCACTGAAGAAACCTGATTGCATCTGAATCTCTTTCCACGTGAGGATTCAGGGGTTTCAATACAAGTATCACAATCCCTGCTCAGCGTCTGACAATCAATTACCCCTCTTTGTTATAACAAAATCTGTGCGTACCTCCCTTACGACCAATAGTTAGGGAAGAAGATAATGTGGAACTTTTCCTCTTGAAAGTAGGTCCAAGATTATGAGATCTTCCTTGACTAGGTTGAAGTAACAGGTGTGCACTCTCCAAATTATAGGACTCCTGCTCAGACCTGCCAGTATTTTTGGATTTTCATCATTGCCTGAAGATTTGGTAGGGGCATAGAATGAGGCATTTAACCTCTTCCATTTCGTTGCTCTTTTTCTCTTCCCAAATTTTATATTTCTCTCACATTTTTGTGTAGTAAGTCCAGTGTGGATTTCATTCTGTACTTTCTTTATTGCTCGCGAGTTCCTAAGCCTGAGCTCATCAATAAGGCTACGAGATGATCGATCCGGAAATGCTTCAGGTGATCCTTCATCTATCAAGTTGTTCTTACTAGAAAAACAGTCAAACTGGGTACTTCTTCCATTATCAGATGCATCATCCGAAGACCAGCATTTTTCAATACCTGAACCTTTATCAACAACATGATTGCTTGCACGTCTAGAATCCTGTGCATCATCCGTACATGAATCTTCAATGCTAACTTTAACTGATGTTTGGGTAATAGCAGGGGCTGAACATTTTGATGAAATATAGGACGGTTCCTGCTCCTTTATGCATTCAGCCCCTTGAGCAGATCTGTTACAGCATCTGGAATCTGGATCAGAAATTTGGTCCTCGGCAGATTTCCTGCCATCCAATAACTGTGGTGGACGGTCTTTGCATGTTACTTTGCCCGTTATCGTTGCCTTGCAAGGTACATCTTTCCACTGAAAAGTATTACAGTCGACCTGATTCAGGTTTGGCTTCAATACTTCTCCAATTTGACCTACAGAAGTAGATTTGTCCATAGGGTTAGTGGAACCTTTGTCCAAATTTGAAGCGAACAACATAGAGTTTCGGCCGCTCAGACTTCCAGCCTCTTCTTTAAAAGCATCAATGGAGGTTTTGCTTTTGAAGTCACAATCTCTATCCAAATAATTTTGTTGAACCGCGCAGCTGTACTTGTCTGGAAGATATGCATGTGGCATTCTGTGACAGGAATTCCCATGCTTGAATGATGGACCAATGTGGTTATCATTTCCACCAAGTCTGAGATAATGGACATAGACAATTAGTAGGTAAAAGGTGCAGGCAGATGGAAAATTATAAGCACAAACTATCAAAATCATTTAAATATTTATGAGGTAAGAAGTCAGACAGCTGGGAAATAACAAAGAATGTAAATGAAGTTATCACAACACATGCACACGCATGTATACAGAGATACATATGCAACTAAAAGTGCAGTGTAGAGGCATACCCCCTATACTTATGTCAAAGTATGAGTTATAGGCCATATAAACAGAGCTCAAAGCCTCATTGAAAAGCCACCCCAGGCGGCATCTTAAATACATCTGTTTCTGCAGGACTTCTCATTTTCTCTACTTCCACAAAATTCAGACAGGTTGGCATTTTGAAAAGCATCAGTATCACCCAGCACCCATTTAAACTTTATATGTTCTTTTTCCATTAATAATTAATTAGTACCTATGGGAGCAAATTCTGTTATTCAATCCAATAGGTACTGGTGTGAATACCAACATGTTCATTTTTCACTTGAATCAATTTCCCTGAATTGGACATTAGTACACGGGGGATCAACTTTTGTAATTTAATACCTACACACTGGTTTTCCTTGCAACAGTTGTCAAATGCATAGACAGCCCAAAAGTTGAAGGAATTAGATCACATGCTTCTCATATGCAACATTCTAGGGACAATTAGGCCATTCAGCAGCCCCTTGTCTCAAAGATCCCCAAATCATTTTAATCAATGTTGACTGAAATTAAGACAGTTCAAAAACAAACATCACCAAACAATTCAATCCATCTCGCAACTAACTCACCCGTAAGACCAAAAACACCCTTCCCCTCACAAGTACAACCATTACCCTCCTCTTTTTTAATAGAAAACAGGAAGAATAAACTGATACGGATAAGGCATCCACCATTACAGACGAAGGACAGACAAACACTACAAAAAGAATACAAGGCACGATACTGACAACCCAGGCACGATACTGACAACCCAAAAAAGTCAGATTCAACAAAAGCACAGAATGAGATTCACATACCTTTCAATTCAGACTCTTAATTAATAGAGACAAAGAGATGAACAAATATGATTTGGAAGTTGTAACCTACAAATGGTTAGGCTAGGGTATTTATACATACAATGGAACATAATTTTACAATTAGCACCCTTCATAATACCCCTTTTTCTAAGACTCCCCGTCAAGCTCCCCTCAAGCTGAAGCATAAATATCATGCATGCCCAGCTTGTTAATAATATTCCCCAAGGATTGGAACATAATTTTACAATTAGCACCCTTCATAATACCCCTTTCTCTAACACTCCCTCTCAAGCTCCCCGTCAAGCTGAAGCATAAATATCATGCATGCCAGCTTGTTAATAATATTCCCGAAGGACTTCGTAAGCACATCCACAAATTCTTCACCCGACTTGACATAACTCGTGACAATAATCTTCGTTGTAGCTTCTAACAAACGAAATGACAACCAACCTCAATATTCTTTGTGCGCTCATGAAACACGGGATTTGATGCAATATGGGGATGCCTCCTTGATTATCACACCATAATTGCATAGACGTTGAGCTACCAAACACAATCTCATCTAGTACTTGGCAAATCCATATCAACTCACATGTTGATTGAGCCATGGCTTTATACTCCGCTTCTGGCACTCGATCTCAACACTACAGAATGCTTCTTGCTCTTCTAAGACACTAAGCTGCATCCAACAATTTCACAATACCCTATGGTTGACTTCCTACCTGAAGGAGAGGCAGCACAATTAGCATCACAAAATCCCTCAAATTTCGTGTTTATAATGATAAAGTAACCCATGACCTGGAGCTCCCTTGAGATACCAGAGGATCCTCACCATAGCCTCCTAGTGAGTAGATCGTGAAGATGACATAAATTAGTAAACTATACTCATCGGAAACGTGATGTCAAGTCTACTCACAACCAAAAAGTTCAACTCCCCTACAGGCTTACGGTACCTCTAGGGATGAGTCAATTCTTCACCATCACCAACTCTAAGCTCCATATTTGGATCTATAAGAGTCTCCGTTGGTTTTGCACCTAACATCGTTGAGAAAGAAAGATGCCTTGTTTCGAATAAAAAACTTCAATTCCCAAAAAATACTTTAAGTTCCAAAGTCTATTGTTTGAAATATTTCTTGAAGAAAGGACTTCAGGGCAAGAATACTCACACTATCTCCACTCGTAACGACGATATCATTAAAAGACCGAATGATCACTGCACACTTAACCAACTAAATCTGTTAGAAACTTCTAATTCAATTAATCTTTACACAGAACAACATAACAAGTGGGAGACTAGCACAACATGGAAATTCATTTCACTTTTGGCACTTGGCAGGCACCCAATAAAAACCCAGTCCCCAACAAAATAAAAAGTGAAACGCGTGATCTGATCAATCAATGAGTACAAGGAAATTATCAGTTTCTGTCGACTTCAGTAACTGACCAACATCCGTTCTTTATAGAAAACTGACTTCATTACCATAAAAGAGTTAGTGTAGGGTACAGGTTAGACAGCTGCAGCATTGTAGTACCCACTGTTTACAGGTTTTTGAGTCAGAATATCCAATTAAGGAAACTAATCACCACCCCTATAACTCGAAGAAGAAAACAATCTAATTTTCTGTGGCTGGCTTTGATCTAAGTTGTCATACTGTAGTAGACACATTATCAGTCTTTGTCTGAGCTGAGCCAAATCACTTTAATGCCAGATGTTTGCAATAGTACTTAATGTCCCTCTTGAGTCCATAGCACAATATAAAACAAGCATCATTAGTGTACAGCAATAGTTTGCAACCAGAGCTTTTGTACAAGCTACACACAATTGGGATTTTTTTTTTTTGATAAGTAAGATAATATATACCAAAAAGCGTCAAAACAGTTGACGCGTCCTATGTACACAGGACGTATACAGCCAGACTAAGTAAGATTAAGACTATTGACAAGATCAACAAAAGAATGATTGGAAGAACCAGGGCTGTCCACGGACTCAAACACCAAGAGGACAGCGTGCGAATAAGACTAGTATTACATCTTTTGGCTTATGCACGTTAATCCTAATTGTGCTACACACAATTGGGATTAACGTGCATAAGCTAGCACAATTGGGATTAACGTGCATAAGCTAGCACAATTGGGATTAACGTGCATAAGCCAAAAGATGTAAATTAAAACTTAAGCTGACAAGGACATGCTAATCTACAATTTCAAAACCAACTCGTTCAAAAATGAACAAAAACTGTTTATCGAAATTATTATTCAGAAGTATTGTAGTCATCTAAAGTCACCTTATAGAAGGCTGCTGAATTGGATGAGGATTACGCAACAGCTGGCACTGCATTCCATTGCCATCCAAAATCAGTGGCGCTTCTTGTGAGGCTGCTGAAAATTCCATCACTTGATCAAATAAGATGGCCATGTTTTATCATCAACACTACTTACTAGAGAAGATATTTAGGTGTGGGAAAGTATTTGATATTCTTAATGATTTTAATCCCAGAAGAAAAAGAGTACCCCATTTACCTGAAACATGAGCTGATTTTCCACAGCCACCTTCCATCCAACAAGTAACGTTAGAATTGGTTGATTCCTTTGCAAGTTCAGGAGCATCTTCTTTACTGCCATGGTTGGTTCTGTCCCTCATTTTTGTTGATCTTGATGGAATAGCTATGGAACTCTTTACCTTGTTGCTGAAAGAGGAGTATGCTCCCCCTTGGTCTTGGTTTATTCCAAGGGAAGTGATGACATGATCCTGATTAGAATACTCCATTACTTCCCTTACTGCGAGCATTTGCAATTTCTCATCCACCACACATGGCCTAGTGAATATGCCCTCTCTATTCGTTGAAGTGGTGGTTATAGAGGAAAAACCCATTGAGATTGTTTGTGAAGGGAGACTTGGTCCAGAATCCATGGGCAATGAACTAACTGATCTAAGAAAGCCATGCTCATGATATCCACTACGTCCGAGACAAGATGTCTTCTCCGAATAATTGAAAGGGATCCTGCCATCAGATGCATCTGCTGGCATGGCAGATAGCTGGTGTGGATGAGAAATCTTGTCACTTGTGCCCAAACAAGTGTCATGACTAGTTTCACCAAATCCACAAGAAGAAATTAGAGTTCCCATAGACTTCATTGGACACCCAAAGTTCACTTCATGAGCAACATGAGCACTGAAAGCAGCATGTGGTCCTTTATCTTTTTCCATTTGCTTCAAAATTCCCAATTCATAAACACTAGATTTCGTTTCCATTATGTTGTCTTTCACGCGCGGATGGCTTATTGGGTCACACTTGGCAGTAAGAGAGTCACAAAGCCGTTGCCTAGGCATAACATGGTTGGCATTGACCACATTGCTGGACATGTTAGATTGCAATTTTTCATTGAAAGGACTTTCTACGTGTGAAAGAAACATAGAAATAGCTGAACCCCTAGCAGCAACATCGTTGACTTGCACTGTTCGAACAGTTCCTCTTGCATTATAGACTTCAGATGCCTGTTCTACAAAGTTTATCTTACTTGGTTCTCTTGTTGTACTGGATTTAGCAGAGTGAGCAGAAAATTTTAGATACTGCCTGCTTTCATCCATAACTCTGGCACTATCTGCTGCATTAGGAAAAACAAAAGGCATTGTCAAAATAAGCTTGCAGGGTGAGAGGAGAGAGTAGGGCAGGTAGGAAACATGTTATGGAGTAACCTATACAGAATATGAGCTTACAGCATATCATGTTCAACTCACTCTTATGAATTAGTGCCTCCATTACAAGTGATTGCTGGGGATGATCCTTTGAGCTGATCAGATGAGCACCAAAGGCTGGTACATTTGTATCCAGTGTCTGATTCTGCTGAGATGGCTGTCCAAGTCTCAACTCAATGTTGGAGGAAACTGTAGCTCTGTCCAGAATATCACCTCTCCTTAAATTGTGGAATCTAAAAGCATCAGAATCTTTACCAGGGTTCTTTTCATTCTGCGTGTTTGTGAGGGAAACGAAAGCATTTTTACTCTTAGAGATTGAATCAAAGTAAGCTGAACTAGACTGGGAACCAGTATCTGGGCTACTAACAAACTTTGACATTGGTGAACATTCAAGCATGGAGCGCTCTGTAATCTGGTTAGCTGCCACAGCTTGCACATTGCTCTGTGAAGTACCAATGAAGCGAAAATTACCACTATCCTTAGCATCCCCTTGGGTTCTAATAGGTAGGACCTTATTAACCAATTTCTGGCCTGCATTAGGGTTATTTGTAAATACCAAATTGTTCCATGGCTGCCCAGATGATACAAATGCTCCAGGGGGGCCAACCACATTAGACAAATCAACACTTCTTAACATGTCGGGCACACTTCCCTTACTTTTCGCCAAACCAGCTTCTGCTGAGAATCCTTCAGGCCAATCCCATCCGCAATGATCTTCTGGAATCCTAATCTAAAGCATGATAAAAATATCACCACCCAGTGTTCTTGGTGCTTCAAAAACATGCAATAAGAAATACAATGTTCAATAGTGAAGACAAGCAAAACACAAGTAGAAAGGCATGGCAAACACTATTTCAGTCGATACAGATACTTCAGAAAATGAATATTTCATTGCGTCCAATTTTTTGTCTACTCTACGTCATGCGTGCCTATATACACATATATGCTTAAAACTAAAACCGATCACAATATAGGAAGATAAAATATAAGCTCCTTTTTTATGGACAATAGGCTTATTTACTTTTAGACAAACAGCGACTTTAAAGCAATGTCACTAAAAGCCCTTTCAAGGCATCCAAGCCACTGTCTACAAGGTCATTTATGCAAGCACTCAGGGAGCCTAGTTTATCTTCAGAACTGGATGAGTTGCTTTGCTACTAGACAACAGGTGATGTGACAGCTCAAAGAAAGTTAATTGTTAGCATGCGGCAAGAATACAGGATTAGAAACTAACAGGAAAACATGGGGGGATGGGGCAAGTGATATCTAGAGAGAACGGAAATAGAATCTTCTTGTTTAATCCAACAGATGCGAGCTGTAGCCCATGTCAGTGGTTACTAGGCTACAGCTATCAATAAGGATCACAAGGTGCCTACACGCTCTCTTGTATATATCCTTGTCCTGGTCAAAAAAGTAGTAGTGCAGGCGAATGATTGTAAGACGTAAAACCATGCATGCAGTTACACATGAAGGCAGTGACATAAATTCCTTCTAAAGAGAAAGGGGGCAGGGAAGAGAGAGAATGTAAGCTTCAAAAAACTGTACTTACATGGTCTATTAGCATGCTAATCTGTCATTATGCACGCCAAAAAGGGGCATAAA